>CAUYRT010015125.1:0-19395 GCA_963574885.1 Lepilemur ruficaudatus | reverse complement strand
CAGTGGGGAAGTGGGACAGAAGCCACATCCTGGTGGGTGAGGAGTGAATGGGCTGGGACAGGAGGAGACGGTGAGTGTGGGCAGCTCTTCCAAGACATGTGGGAAGAATGGAGAGAGTGGACTCAGATATTTTTTAAGGAGCGTGAGTTTAGCATGATTTTAGGCAGGTTTTTCACATCCCTTTAATGTAATAATCCTCTTCTTATGACTGTGGTCTTTGTCATCATCTCATTATCTGTCATGTATATTTACATACTTTTTCTTCCCTTATATGATTAATATATCCTGCCCATTTTGTTTATCTTTTTCTTTTACTTTTTACCTTTTTGTCTTTATTTTTTGCTGTCTTTGTTTTTACCCTTGCAGTTCATTATGGGAAAATGCAGATTATTATTTGTGTTCTTAAATTACTTATCAATTATTTTCTATTTAAGATTTAAAGCAAAACAAATGAAACATTTTACATTTCTATTAAAAAGAACAAAAATGAATTCATTTTCTGTGACTTTTGTTAAGTTAAAAATTTTTCTAACTCATGCAAAAAAATCCTAAAAAATTTACTTTTCCGTCAGAATATCTAAATATTTTCATAGGTTTTTTCCCCTCTAAATTTGCGATGAGATAGAAAATAAAAGAAAAGGCAGTCTGCATCAGACATTGTGGGGCATGCTGTAATATAGAAATTTGTTATTAAATGCTAAAATATCAGTAACACCAACGGCAACATCAGTGATGACAACCCTAACCCAAATATTCCAGCGTAAATTAAGCTATGTCTCTTTATGTCTGTTCTCACCAAAAATTACCGTGGTTGGGTCACAGTAGTGGATGTAGGACCAATGAGAGGGATTTTTATTAATATCAATTTTTAAGTTGCTTTTATCACCTCCTAGACATTAGGATGGCTACTACCGAGAAGACAGAAAACAAGTGTGGGCTCAGATAGGGACAAATAGGAACACCCATGCACTGTTGATGGGAATGTAAAATAGTGCATGTAGCAGCTGTAGAAAACAGTATAGCAGTTCCTCAAAAACTTAAACATAGAATTACCATATGATTCAGCAACTTCTCTTCTGGGCATACCCAAAAGAATTGGAAGCAGGATCTGGAAGAGAGTTGCACAGGCATATTCATAGTTACGTTATTCACAATAGCCAAAAGGTGGCAGCAACCCAACTGTTCACTGACAGATGAATGGATAAATAAAAGGTAGTGTAGGCATCTCATGTAATTTTATTCAGCCTTAAAAAGGAATGAAATCCTATCACATGCTACAACATTATGCTACCATTATTTGTGAAATAAACCAGTCACAAAAAGACAAATACTATATGATTCAACTTATATTAGTAGATTGGTGAGAACAGACATAAAGTAGTCAAATATATAAAAACAGAAAGTAGAGTGGTGGTTACCAGGCTCGGGGAGAAGAAAAGGGAAGTTGTTTAATGAGCACAGAGTTTCAGGTTTTCAAGATGAAAAAGTTCTGGAGATCTGTTGTACAGCAATATGAATAAACTTAAGATTGCTGAATTGTTCACTTAAAAATGGTTACAGTGGTAAATTTTATTTGTGTTTTTTGTGACAATTAAAAAATTTTAAAGGTACTTAAAAAGACGCAATTCTACTCCTATCAATTAAAAAACTCCAAAAAAGACCAAAAAACTCCTTGTCTTTTATTAACGCCTTTCTACTCATGACCAATGTAAATTCAATGGCCATTATAGAAAATTTGGAAAATATAAATATATGATCTAACAGAAAATTTAAAAACTCCTGCAAAGGCTGCACTTAATAACTTGCTCCAAGGAATATCACATGGAAATGGACAAAAAAGTAACTTTACAAGGAAAACAATCCCTCAGCTCAGTGAGCAAAGTCATCCCACTGAGAAGCCCATCCTCACTCTGAGAGGCCGAGGCGGGAGGATCACTCAAGGTCGGGAGTTTGAAACCAACCTGAGCAAGAGCGAGACCCCGTCTCTACTAAAAATAGAAAGAAATTAATTGGCCAACTAAAAATATATAGAAAAAATTAGCCGGGCATGGTAGCGTATGCCTGTAGTCCCAGCTACTCGGGAGGCTGAGGCAGAAGGATCGCTTGAACCCAGGAGTTTGAGGTTGCTGTGAGCTAGGCTGATGCCGCGGCACTCTAGCCAGGGCAACAGAGTGAGACTCTGTCTCAAAAAAAAAAAAGTAAAAGAAAAATCCTGTTGATAAACCATCAGAGTGTGTTTCATATTCAGACTGTCAATATAGCTCACAAAACACAATTGGTTTATCCGGCAAAATTTACTTAGAAATGATACAGAACAGGGAGTGTAAGAGCTTCAACATTAGCAGCTGTGAAACTCAGACCCATATTTCTTTGTCTGCAGTCACCACCTATGAAACACTTTAGCCAGAAAAATTGGAGTTTTCTAGTGGACATTTATATGGCCTCTTTTAATTTTTTTCCCTTGGAACTCTTCTAGGAATTTTTATGATTTTATTATTCTTATTTTCCAATCATCTAGGGCCACATGACTCACAAAACAGCAGGACAATTACCCAGGGCCCAGGAGTCTGTACATATCTAGACATGTCCAGGGGGATGAGAACCCAGTTCCACCTGCACTGTTACAGGTGCACTGCTCTTCATTCTATTCATCATGTGGGTGTATACTTCCTTCTTTCTCCACAGCTGAACCATCTTCAGGGCAGATGACAACAGACTTCCCAACTACATTATGTTCTTCAATTCTGGAATTTCCAGAATTCTCCTATCAGGAAGAGGATATCAGGGGTTAGATTATTCAATAATAGAAGTTTCAAAAGAAAATACAAAAAAGATCAATAAAACTAGTATGCCTGTATCAAAACATCACATGTACTCTATAAATATACACAACTGTTATGTACACATAATAAAAAATAAAAGAAAATGCCCAGGAGTTCAATTATTGAATCATACAGTAATTACATGCTTAGTTTTATAAGAAACTCCCAATTTTTCAGAGTGACTATATTATTTTAATTCCCACTAGAAATATATAAGATCTTGTTTCTCTGTATTTTCACCAGCATTTGGTATTACCACAATTTTTTTATATTGACCATTCTGTAGGTATGTAGAACATGGTTTTAATTTGTAATTTTCTATTGTTTAATTATGTTAAACATCTTTTCATGTCCTTATTTCCCATTCATATTTCCTTTTTTTTGTTTGTTTATTTTCTAATTGGATTGCTTGTATTTTTTATTGTTTAATTTTGAGAATTTGTGATATATTTTGGATATGAGAACTTTGTCAGATATGTGGTTTACTATTTTTTCTCTCAGTCTGTAGCTTATTTTTATCCTCTTAATAGTCTTTTGCAATGCAAAGATTTTTAATTTAATGAGTTCAAATTTGTAAATTTTTTGTTCATGTATATATTTTTAATGTCAAGAAACTCTTTACCTCACCTTAGCTCCTTATAATTTTCTTCTATTTTTTTAAAGTTTTATAGTGCACATTTTATATTTAAATCAATGATCCATTTTGAGTTATCTTTTGTATATGGTAAGAGGTTTAGGGTGAGATTTATTCTGTTTTGTTTTATTTTGTTTTGCCTATGGATATCCAATTATTCCAGTACCATTTGTTAAAATTGCCTTTGAAAATTTTTCAAAAATCACTTGAGCATATTTGTGTAGGTATTTTTCAGGGTTCTCTATCCTGTTCCATTGATCTTCGTGTCTATGGCTCTGCCAATACCACACTTTCTTGATTAATGTAGCTATTAAGTCTTCACATCAGATAGAGTGATTCCTGCCAGTTTATTTTTCTTCTTCAAAATTGTTTAAGCTATTCTAGTTCCTTTACCTTTTATATAAATTTTAGAATAAGCATGCTCTTATCTTCAAAAAAAAGCATTTCTGAAATTTTGATGGAAACTGCATTATGTCCATATATCAATTTAGGGAGAATTGACATCTTAACTATGTTGAGACCTCCTGCTCATGAACATAATATAATCTTTCCATTTATTATAATTTTCTGTTATTTCTTTCCCTAGTGTTTTGTATTTTTCTGCATATAGATCAGTTGCATGTTATATACCTATGTAGTTAATTTGTTGTAGTGATTGTGAATGGCATTGTGTTTTCATGTGTATTTTTCATGTTTATTGCTAGTATGTAGAAATACAATTGATTCTTGTGTGCTGATCTTATGTCCTGAGATCATGCTGAACTCTTGTATTATTAGTTCTAGTTTTGTTTTGTTTTTGGTCAATACTATGTGATTTTCTATATAGACAAACATGTCATCTTCAAATAAAGACTTATTTCTTCCATTATAATCTGGATGCTTTTTATTTCCCTTTTTATCTGATTGCACTGGCTGGGAGTTCCATTACTATGTTCAATGGCAGTGGTGAGAATGGGCATTTCTGTGTTGTTTTCTATCTTACGAAGAAAGTATTCTTCTACCATTAAGTATGACATTATTTGTTGGTTTATTACAGATTCTCTTTATAAAGTTGAGAAAGTTTCCCTCTATTCCTATTTTGTTGAAAGGTTTTACCATGAATGAGTCTTGAGGTTTATCAAATGCTATTTCTGCATCAACTGATAAGATCATGTGATTTTTCTGAGTTCCGTAACTTCTGAGGTGAAAGAGTTTGTATTTATGAGCAAGAGTAGTGGTCATTTACCTTTATACCTAATAAAACTGGGCACAAGCCATCTTGGGTACAAAGACCAGAAGAATGAGTACATTTCTTCTGGGCATTAGCATGGATCCCAGGCAGATAAACCTGCAGCAAGGGGCAGGTCTCACAGTGTGTACTTGGGGTGCTGTGGAGTGCTCCTTAGGGCACATTCGCTGTGTCCCTCAACATACATCACTATGCCACCTATTCCTGATCAATAATTCAACTCGTGTTCTAGTGGGACCCAGCCTGCATCAGAGTTCACTCTTAAGCAATTATCAACATTGCAGGGAAAAGAGTGTTTTCAAATTCAGCTATCATTTATGACATGGGTAAGTAAATTATGGTCTGTGGCACAAATCCTGCCCACCACCTGTTTTTATAAATAAAGTTTTCTTAGAACATGGCCTCACCATTTGCTTATAGATTTTCTATGGCTATTTTCATGCTACTATAGCAAAGTTGGGTATTTGTGACAGATTATATGACCCACAGTGCCTAAAATATTTACTATCTGGACCTTCAGAGATCTGGTAATTGGTATAGGAGATGAGGAAGATGGCAAAGGTTTGTGTCCATTAGAATTATTTCCCAGCTGTTTTTATGGCTCAAAGACCCTTACAACTGGCAAATGACAAAGAGATTGGAAGTTCTGAGGACTAAGAAAGGCAGGGAAAGGCAAAAAAAAAAAAAAAAAAAAAAGGAAAGAAAAAGAAAATAGAGAAAGCATATAGAAAAAGATGGGGACACCTTTATAGATTACATACAATTTTTACAACCATTTTCCAGTTAATCCTTAACACAATTCTAGAATACAGGTGTTAATATTTTCATTTATTGAAGATGGCTAAAAGACTTAAATGTAAGGCATGAACCATAAGAATTCTAGAAGAAAATGGGCCAGGTGTGGTGGCTCATGCCTGTAATCTTAGCACTCTGGGAGGCTGAGGCAGGAGGATTGCTTGAGGTCAGGAGGTCAAGACCAGCCTGAGCAAGAGCAAAGCTCCATTTCTACTAAAAATAGAAAAAATTGGCAAGTCACGGTGGTGCACGCTAATCCCAGCTACTCAGGAGGCTGAGGAAAGAAAATTGCTTGAACTCAGGAGTTGGAGGTTGCTGTGAGCTAGGCTGACACCACGGAACGCTAGCCCGGTGACAGAGTGAGACTCTGTCTCAAAAAATAATAATAATAATAATAATTCTAGAAGAAAATGTAGGAAAAACTCCCTAGATATTGGCTTAGGCAAAAAAAATTGTGACTAAGACCCCAATGGCAATTACAGCAACAACAAAAATATTAATAAATAAATGAGACTTGATTACATTAAAAAGCTTCTGCACAGCTAATGAAATAATTAACAGTGCAAATAGACAACCTACAGAATGGGAGAAAATATTTGCAAGCTATACATCCAATAAAGGGCTAATAAAAGGATGTACAAAGAACTCAAGCAAATCAGCAAGAAAAAACCAAACAACCCCATTAAAAAATGTGCAAAAGACATGAACAGAAGCTTTTCAAAAGATAAACAAATAGCCAACAAACATGAAAAAGGGTCAACATCACTAATCATCAGGGAAATGCAAATTAAAACCACAATGACATATCACATTACCCCAGTTAGAATGGCTTTTATTAAAAAGTCCAAAAACAATAGACGCTGGTGTGGATGTAGAGAAAAAGGAATGCTTATATACTTTTGTTGGGAATGCAAATTAGTACAACTTCTATGGAAAACAATATGAAGATTTCTCAAAGAGCTAAAAGTAGACTTACATTTGATCCAGCAATCCCATTAGTGGGTCCACCCAAAGGAAAATAAGTCATTTTATCAAAAAGACAACTACGACTTGAATGTTTATTGCAGCACAATTCACAACTGCAAAGATGTGAAATCAACCCAAGTGCCCATCAACTCATGAGTGGGGGATTAACAAAATGTGGTATATGTATACCATGGAATACTACTCAGCCATGAAGAAGGATGAATTAATGCCTTTGGCAGCAATCTGGATGCAACTGGAGACCGTTATCTTAAGTGAAGTATCTCAAGAATGGAAAAACAAACACCACATGTATTCACTATTAAATTGTAACTAGTCAGTGAGCACACGTGTGCACAGAGGAAAGTAAAATGTAAATCATTAAATAAATAAGATACAGTATCATAATTATATAATTAAAGGTATTTGTGTGGCACATTTTTGAAATAATATGGAAGTTTTGAGGAAAATCTTCCCAAAAGAGGAGTAAAGTATCCAGTGTCTATATTCTATGCAGTGAAAGGCCTTACATGATGTAATAAAACTGTTGGCTTTAGGGAAGGATGCAAAATGATAAGCTTTATGTTTGAGAGAGATGACTTTGGTAGACATATCTAGTATGTTTTACAGGATGAATATTCTATAGCTGGAGTGACAATCTAAGCATATAAAGCAATCATCCAAAAGAAGAAGAAATGATGCATTCGCATACACTTATGAAGTAGAATTTATGTTTTAGTAAATAATAGAAAAGATAGGTGGATGAGTGTGCTATTAAATGATATCTGGAATCAAGTGAATTATGGATTGAATAACTAATTTTTTCAAGATAAATAATAATATTTCTTTTATACCCATTGATTTTGAGAAGTCTATAGTCCACCTGATCGGTGATGTCCAAAAGGCAGTTGGATACGTGACTCTGAAACTAAACACAGGACTTAAGGCTAGACATGTCCCTAAAATCATGGAAGCAAATCAGATTACTTCTTAAGTATATGAAGAAGAAGAAGAGTGCTGAAGAAAGAACATGAGAGAAGAGCTGAGAGCAGTTGAGAAGTGTGAGGAGTTCTGAACACCCCTTCACTACTTCCCCTCACCAGTCCTCATATTATTCTGTGGCTCAGATGCAGTTAAATCAGTACATTTAAATAAATAAATAATGACAGCTAATATTAATACTTACTTTGCACTGACTGTGAGCTAGAAAGACACCATCTAAGCCATTTATATAAATTAATTTGTTTGATTCTCTTAAAAACCAACTATAGCGGATACTATTATTATTCTCAATTTATAGAAGAGTAAATTGAGCAGTAGAAGGTTAAGTAATTTGCCCATAATTACCAGACAGTAATTTCTGAAGCCAAATAAAAATAGAAATCTGGTAAGGTCTCAGAGTAAGGAAGAGTCATGTAGCTACAGTTGCTCCATTTTAGAATATAATTTTTTTCTGAGTTTTTTTAGAGCCTCAGTCCAGATTCTAACTATAGAGGCATGTTGGAGAAAAACAAGCCTCATACAGTTTTGTGAATGAGATTTCTCATTCACAATTGGATATAAAGAATGTAGTGGTTTAGGAAGGATTAGCCTCGTCTTAGAAATACTGGAAAAACCAACATGAATGAAATTGTTCATGAGCATGTGTGTGGGAAGGAGGCTGTATGTTAGCATATGTGTGTTGCACTCATGATTAGGTTTTCCTTGGAATAACAAGGTCAGAGAGAATCCAAGACAGAAACACTGTAACAGGCCTCTTGAATTGCCTAAGCCTATCCACTCTGTCTCCTGACACAGCTCACAAATGGGGACCAAAAATTAGAGGGCAAAAAAAACTCATCATAATGAGCATGAGAAGCATCTCACAGGAGTTAATGCCTTTGAGATTAATTAACCAAAAAAGTTTTCTTTCCAGTGATTCCCTTAGAGAGATCTCATAGCTTGATGTAAGAGGTAAAAGTTTATGTAAATGTGTTTGTTCTCAGGAGATTTCCATTATCTAATTTAAGAAACAGGGACCATTTTCTGAATACTAACTAACGATGTTAATGGAGGTGACCATGGGAAGCACATGCTGTGGTCAGCGGTGCACATCCTACGTTGCACATCCTACATTGCACATGAGAGGTGTTGGAGCACAGCTGGCGTTGGAAGTGAGGCAAACTCAGGGCTGAATGCCGGCAGAACTGAGTGTGTGATTTTGAGCAAGTTGCCCAAGCTCTCAGTCTCATTTTTCTAATCTGTAAAATTGGGATAATAAAAATAAATATTCACCTCATAGAGTTATTGTGAGAATTAAATGAGATAAAAATGTAAAGGACTAAGCACAGCACTGAGCACATGGTAAACGCTCTATAAATCTTAGCTAACCACAATAAAATTTTACATTTTCTTGGTTTCCTTAACAATTCCTGATGGTAGTTTTAGTTTATTCTGTTTCATCTAGAGTTATAATTAAATTAAGTCTATCAATTTGCTCATCTAAGTCCAATTCAATTTAATGCAAACTTAAATCTACAATTGAAAAGACTACTCAGTATCATTGATTCTGTTTAATTACCTTGACAAATTCTTGATTTCTGGTAGTAGTTATAAGCATTAGTATTGTCATTTCTTATGTTCCTGAGAATTTAGACTAATTTGGAACAGGGTTTATTTTTCTGTGATTTTTATCCTATTAAGTCTTTGTTTATATCTATGTATAATTTTTTAATTTTTTCTAATTCCCAAGTACATGTTGAGTTGACATAAACTGTGCAGTTTTAATATCTTCTACTTTTGTGGGGTCATATGTTCAAGAGTTCAGCATTTCAGTGACTTGACATGAAAGAAAAGTAATTGTGAGAACTATAATGGAAACACAGCTGTATTCAATTTTGCTTCAACGTAACATATTGCATATTGCATATATTAAGTTAATATACAATGTATTTTATGTTCAATTCAATTCAAATGCTTTATTATACACAGTACTCAATATGGGTTGTGATGATTAATGCTATGTGTCAACCTGAATGGGCCACAGCATACCCAGATATTTGGTCAAACATTATTCTGGTTATGTTTGTGAAGGTGTTTTTCTGTGAGATTAACATTTTAATCAGTAGACTGAGTAAAACAGACTGCCCTCCTTAACATGGGTGGCCCCCATCCAATCAGTTGAAGGGCTGAATAGAACAAAAAGACTAATTAGGAGAGAACTTTGGTGGCTTGACTAAGGCGGATCATGGATCTGCTCCTGCTGTCAGGCTGAAACTTACACCATTGGCTCTGCTGATTCTTTTCTTTTTGAGACAGAGTCCCACTCTGTTGCCTGGGCTAGAGCGCTGTGGCATCAGCCTAGCTCACAGCAACCTCAACCTCCTGGGCTCAAGCGATCCTCCTGCCTCAGCCTCTCAAGTAGCGGGGACTACAGGCATGTGCCACCATGCCTGGCTAATTTTTCTGTATATTTTTAATTGTCCAGCTATTTTATTTCTATTTTTAGTACAGATGGGGTCTTGCTCTTGCTCAGGCTGGTCTTGAACTCCTGAGCTCAAATGATCCTTCCGCCTTGACCTTCCAGAGTGCTGCTCTCCTGATTCTTCGTCCTTAAAACTCAGATTGAGGTTACACCATTAGCCATTAGTTCTCCTAGGTCTCTACTTGCACACACACACACACACACCCCATAGCTGTAAGAGAATAATTCAACTATTTTTAGCATAAAGAAAAGACTAATATTTAAGGTGATGGATACCTCAAGTATCCTAATTTGAGCTTTACAAATTACATGAATGTACTAAATTATCATGTACAAGTGTATAATCCAAAATATGTACAACTATTATGTATGTATTTTGAAATATACAAAAAATTATTGTGCACTATACTCACTCCAATAATCTATTCAACACTAGGTTTTATTTCTTCTAACAAACTATATATTTGTGCCCATCCTTCTCTTCATCCTCGCCCACCCAACGCTTTCCTGCCCCTGGTAACTATCTATAGACTCCCTGTCTTCATGAGATCCACTTTCATACCTCACACATATGAGTGAGAATATGTGATAGTTGTCTTTCTGTGATTGGATTGTTTTACTTCACATATTGACCTCTAGTTTCATCCATGTTGTTGCAAATGATAGGGTTTTATGTTTTTTAATGGATGAATAATATTTCATTGTGTATATTTACCACATTTTCTTTATCCATTCATCCATCGATGGGCACTTAGGTTGATTGCATATTTTGGTTATTGTGAATAGTGCTTTGTAGCACTATTCACTGTTGTGAATGTGAGAGTAGATATCTCTTTGATATATTGATTTTTTTCTTTAGAATATATACCTAGGATGGAATTGCTGGATCATATGGTAGCTCTATTTTTAGTTTTTTGAGGTACCTCCATACAGTTTTTCATAGAGGCTGTACTAATTTACATTCCCACCAAAAGTGTATGAGGGTGCTTCTTTCTCCACATGGTTGCTAGCATCCATCATTCTTAGTCTTTTTGATAAAAGCCATGTTAATTAGGATGAGATGATATCTCATTGTGGCTTTGATTTGCATTTATCTCATGCTTAGTGATGTTGAGCATTTTTGATAAATCTATTGGCCATTTGTATGTCTCCCTTGGAGAAATGTCAATTCAGTTTTTTGCCCATTTTTTTTAATCAGAATATTTGGCTTTTGGTATTGAGTTGTTTGAGCCCCTTGCATAGTCTGGTTATTATCATTCTGGTTATTATGCCTTCTTGTCAGATGGATAGTTTGCAAACATTTTCTCCCATTCAGTGTTGTCTCTTTACTTTGTTGATTATTTTCATTGCTGCACAGAAGCTTTTTAGCTTGATATATTCAAGCTTTTTAGCTTGAATCCCATCTGTCTATTTTTGCCTTTGTTGTCTGTGCTTTTAAGGTCTTATACACAAAAAAATTGTTGCCTAGTATAATGTCCTGGAGTATTTCCCTCAATGTTTTCTTCAAGTAGTTTCATAGTTTCAGGTCTTACAATTAAGTGTTTACTTCATTTTGATTTGATTTTTGTATATGACAAGAGATAAGGGTCAGTTTTATTCTTCTGCATATAGTTATCCTATTTTCCTAGCACCACTTGTTGAAGAGACTGTCTTTTCCCTGCTGTATGTTCTTGCCACCTCAGAAATTTTTGTTGCTGCTGTGATTGCTTTTGGGGTTTTTATTTCTTGTACTTCTCTGGCCTCCCTGGTCTTGAACTTGATTCTTTGTCTTGATCAGCACCTGTGCATTAAACATTCTGCTGGATGGGCTACCTGGTTTGAGTTTCTCCTATTTATACCATTTTTCAAATTCTTCTTACACTGCCCCGGAAATTATGGAGCATAGAAAAGTCTCATCCCACCATCAAATCAACCTGGGCCTTCACACCCCCAGGTGAGGCCTGGAATTCTGCACTCTTGCTTAGGTGTAAAGAAAGCTAGGACACTACCTGGAGACATGAGAGCTTCTAGCATCACTTAGAACCTCTGGGACAAGAAGATAGGCCAATTTGTTGAAGGAGATGGGGACAGAGGCTTTTTTGTCCAATGCATTTCTCCAATCCAAGAACAAAGGGCTGACCTGGAGAAAAACCCTGAAAACAGAAGATATATTGAATTTTATTTTTCCTGCAAAGACATTCCCTTATAAATAGCAAATAGTTAACAGATATTTGCCCAAGGAATTATCTCTCACCACAAGCCCCTCCAAAACAAAAGGTTGAGAACTGTATTGCCTCTCCCTAGAAAACACTTCTCAGCCATTCTTCATCTGGAAAAAATAAACAACAGTGCAACCTCAGTGTTCACCTTCTTTTCTGTAAGCCCCTTCCTTTGGCCCAGAAAAGTGTACTCCATACCTTCCGCTTTATTGTATACCTTGATTATAGTATTAATCATGGGATATCCTAGTTAGTTGTCTGTCTATTTCTCCAGTAAACTCTGACTTCCATTCAAGGGGGTCATGTCTTCTTTATCTTCACATTCCCCAGCCCTAGCACAGAGTTATTCATCAAGTGACAACCAGATGAGTGAAAATAAAAAAAGGAATCAGATTCCATCTTTTATTCTTGCAATTTGTTCTATTTTTACTGTCTGAGCAACTACAACCAGGACGTCAAGGTATAAGAAAAGATCTTCAGAGTGGACTCATAGAGGCTTGAGAAGTGTTTGGGATATACTAAATTTGAAATAACTTTGAGATGTACTTCCAGATTCACTATTAGGATTTTGTTTACTGAAAAATAAGAGAAAAAAATAGCATTTAGATGGTCTGTATGAGCTTAAGAGTAGTGAATAGGGAAAAGTTTGTCTCCCTTCCAGGAGCTGTGCAGGCTAACCCCCATAACTGGAGGCACAGATACAAGGTTTCTGGTTTGTTCTGGAAGGTTTCTTGGCTGCTCCCTGATTCTGTGAAGTGCGGACAAGGGAAGAGTCCTGGTATCTGCCTCTGCCCCCTCCTCTTCTATCACCCTCTTCCCAGTGTCTTTTCCTCTTTACATCACTGTTAGAGCAAACTTCACAGCAACTATACCTCCCAAGCATGATGGGATTCTTAATGAATTCAGTCATGAAAATAATAGCCTACCATATTGAAATAGCACATTTCTCATTCTTAGCATATTTCAGCCAAAAAATAAAGAACTGTAAGAAGGATGACCAAAGTCAAACTCTTTCCGTAAGCAACAGAAGTCAAGAACACACAACAATGACAGCTTGGACCTAGTACTTCCCCCTGGTTGTACTGAGCAAGACAGAGCCAACTCCAGATTTTCTAACACAGAATCACAGCACAGTCACTACTCCATGGGTTCCCCCATTTACATTCTCTTCTGATTCACGTGCTGCCTGTTCACAGCCAGGGCCCGTTTCCAGGTCTAAGCCCAGCAAGCAGGGTTTGGAAGTGAAACAGCACACGTACCTCTGCTTTACCTGTAAGGGACTTGCCTCAGGTCCTGGCCATAAGCCTTTCTCTTTGTACATCTCTACGGTATAGAAGTAACAGGATGCCATTTGAAGCTATGGAGATGCACTTCTCCCACTTTTTCACAAACTCTGAGAACAATAGATGAGGGTTCATCCAATGCAGCCATTTGAGGGTACAGTAATGCAGCCACAATAAAGATGTGTCATGATGGGGATAGGGAGAGGAGGAGAGGATGGAGGAGGAGGAAGAAAATACATATTGAGAAGCAGAAGGTCCAGGTTGTTCTGCATACTGGGAAGAGTCCCATCCCTCCATCTTGAGCAGGACCATGTCCTCAAGAGAACACAGGTCCAGAGTCAGAAAACCAGCCCTAGAGTCTTCATTCCACCATTCACTCCTTATATGTCCTTGGACAAGTTACTTTAACTCTTCGAGTTTTAGTTCCCATGTTGCAAAATGGAGACAATAATAATACCTGTGCTCTCAAGCTCAAAAATATGTGAGAATAAAAATGTTTTCTATGCTACAAAATGTGGTTAAAGTGTTAGTTACTTATCTGTCTCTACAACTGTTCAGGAAAGAAGACCAGTTGATATAGAACCTTCCTCAGTAATGATTTCACCTCCTTGTTCCTCAGACTGTAGATCAAAGGATTCAACATGGGGGTTACCAGGTTATTCAGGATCTGAACAGTTGCATCCATCCAGGGGCTTGGGGTTGGCCTCAGGTATATGGGGACCACTGGCATGTAGAAAAGCAGGATGACAGTGAGGTGGGCACTGCAGGTAGAGAAAGCGTCCCTCGGCAAAGCAGATCTGCAGGATGGAGCAGACGATGCGACTATAGGAGGTCAGAATGAGAAGGAAACAGCTGAGGGGCATGAGGTTCACACTGATGAACCCCACCCTCTCCAGGGCTGAGGTATCTGCACAAGCCAGCTTCAGCATCACTGGGATATCACAGAAGTAATAGTCCACCTCATTGGGGCCACAGTAGGGCAATTGGAAGGTGAGAGTGGTGAGAAAGGTGGCCTGAATGCAGCCAAAAAATGAGGTCCCCATGGCTAGGATGGTGCACACTCTGTGGCTCATGATGATGGTGTAGTGTAGAGGGTAACATATGGCAACAAAGCGGTCATAGGCCATCACTGTGTAGAGGAAACACTCAGTACAGCCCAGGAAATGGTAGAAGAAGAGCTGGGACATGCAGCCTGTGTACGAGATGGTGCGGCTGTTCCCTGAGAGGTAGAACAGCATCTTGGGGGAACCAACAGAAGGGAAAAATATGTCAAAAACAGACAGCTTGCACAAGAAGAAGTACATGGGAGTGTGAAGCCGAGTGGAGGAGACAATAGCAAGTAGGATGAGCAGGTTCCCCATAAGGGTGAAAATGTAGAAGGACAAAAACAAAACAAAGAGCATTGTCTCCAGACCCTCTGTGTGTGGGATGCCCAGCAGGATAAATTCAGTCACCACCGAGACATTCCTCATAGTTGTAAGAAAGTTCAGCCTTGAAACCCTAGGGACTCAAGACACCAAAGTCTAAACACCAATGTCAGACTATCAAGCTTTTTGCTGATGAGTGCACTGGGTATGTTTTTAACAAGCAACAACCTACCTTCTTTTGAAGAGCAAAAGTGAGATCTTTATAAAACTATCGGTAATAAGTTCCCATTTCAGAATCACAATCTGTTCATCTTATGGAAGGAATGTTTTATAAAGGCAGATACTTGTCTTCTATAGCAAGATTGGAAGTTTAGAGGCATTCAGAGCCTTCTCAAGTTAGAAACCTGTTTATCATGGATTGATTCTTTTTGAGCACATTCATATTTTAAACATTCATGTCTTTATGTAACAAACTTCCACTATTCATTACCCTCTGAGCAAAACAACAGAATAAACAATTGTATTAGAAATAAGAACACTTAATATGAATGCTGGCTTTGCCTCTTATTAGCTACACTAGCTAAAACAACTTAGAAAAAGTCTTTAATAGACATAGTTTCATTGCCCACAAAATGAAAATTATAATTATTATAACATCAGCAACAAAAATATCCTGGTGCATAGTAAAGTTTATGAAATATCTGTGAAAATGTCTGGCAAAACTATGAATCCTAATGAAAAGGTTTTGTTTATGTATCTTAAACTTAGTTCTTTATGTGTCATCCTTTAATGTTTATATTCTGTAATTATGGGAAAATAAATGTTTTATTAAATAACATTATTGAAAAGACTTAGATCATATCCTCTTCAGAATACATCCTTCCAGACTTCTTGAGAGGTCTAAGATCTCCAATTCTATCAGATGTTGGTGCTCTGGTTCTTCTGGTCCTTTTAATTTTTTCTAAGTAGACTTAATGTGACTCTGAACTAGTAAGCAAAAGAAACAGTGGTAGTGAGAAAAACATCCACTTAATGTTACTATGATGTAGTAAGAAATACAGTGTCCCAGGTAAAGAAAAGTAAAGAACAGCGCTAATGAGGTAGGTTATACAAGAGCAGGGTATGGCACCTGGAAGGTACAGGGACCTCTTCATCTCATTACTTACTTAATAATAATAATGTACATGCAATAATTCTATATATACACACATGTGTGTATATATGTAACATATATGTGTATGTATACCATTTAATAAATATTTTTTGAGGTTTGGCTCAGCACTTTTAAATTTAGTTATTTTTTAATTTTTTAATAGGAAACTATTATAATATTATTACAATTCCCATCTACAGATAAGAAAGCAAAGCTTAGAAAAAATTAAGCAAGTTGCCTAAGGTTATAAAGCTATGTAACAGACCTGTTTCATTCCATTGTTGGTACAATTAATCATTAGGAAAAGTCTCCCTCTGTTTGCCTCTGCTTTTTTAGGCAGCCTGTTCCACTGCTGACAATGACACCCTTCCAGGTGGGTTTACATAAAGTTTGCTTTATACTAAGGTGGGAAAAGTCTTCATGTCTTACTTCCTCCTCCTCATTTCCAGTCTTGACTTTAGAGAATTCATGGTTAATATCTCATTTAATTTTTGAGAACATACAACAGGCTTTTTCCATCTCTTTGACAGAGATGGAATCCAGGAATCCTGGAATCAGCTACAATCCAAGAGTTTTCAAGTCGTAGAGCCACATTCAACAGAGGATTTCAATCATAGGCTGTGGCAAGTGCCACTAAAAATCATTTCTAAAGAGAATGAGCAAGCCAGATTGAGTCACATGTCTACCACCCTAGAATTGGCAAAAGTGAAGACAGTAAAGAGAGAAACAGTGACATTCTAGGGGAGAGATGCTTCTGACAGTCTGCCCCTGGTTACTAATTCTAGCCACACTTGAATAGTCTTGCTGAGCAACTAAAATTCCTGGGAGCTCTTTACCTCCTCCCCTTGGTCAGCAAAGGCTCTCAGAGATACCTGGTTCTTGCCTATGATCAGATACCATGATATTCTGTGATTTTATATTCTTTTTTGATTTTTTTTTTTTGGTCACTTTGCTATTTATACCTTAGCTAAACAATGCAAAGATTAAGACTTTTCAAACTTCAGGAAACTTTCATTGCTTCTCTTAACTTTCACATAGATTAATTTTTTTTGAAATAAAATGCATTTTGTTTTTATTTTTTTTTTATTGGGGGAAAACTACAAAGCATTTACAGTACAAAGGAATTCCTCTTTTTTGATTTTTAAGTCCATTTTAGGAAGAAGTCCCCAAAGACCAGGAAGGTCCCCATCTATGGACCCACTAATGTATAAGGGGAAGAGGCTAATGGTTTGACATGGGCAGAGGTTTGAATACTTACACAGTCACCTGGGAAGATAGTCAGGTTTTCAAAGTATTATAACATGATCTCACATTTATGGTTTCTGAGCACAGTACCACATGCTATAGCCAAAGGAGCTTTAATTCTCCTATTTATAAAGAATCAAGTCTCATAGGGTTTGTACAATCTGCACATACACACACTCAGTCTCCCTGGATTCCCTTTCTTGTAAGTGTTTTTTCAGATTCCCTTAAGCCCTACTTGGGACTCAGTGATAGCTCTGCAGGAGCAATTAGTTTTTCAACCTTATTCATCATCCAGTCATAAAATAATAGTAATGATATTATCAGAAAAGGATGCTCTGAAGTGGGACATATGTTCCTCCAAGATTGTTTGCATAGTAGAATAGACTTCAATTTTAACATTAGATCACCTGCAATGCTATCACTTTGTCTGGTTGCCTTTTACATCTTCAAGCCTTTGCTGATATCATTTGTCTCATCACTTTTTAAATTATCCATATATCCATGTGCATGTGACTATATAGTTATCTCCAATAAACATCAATATTCAAGATAGAAACCTAATCAGTTAGTAATTCTTTATTATGCTTCTAGTATTAATATGTCCTCAGGTCATTACTCCTCAAAAAAGGAGTAATACTGGACACATACTGGACACACTTCTAGGAGGATGATCATTATAAATAAAGGAGCTATAAAACATCTTAAAAAAATGATCAACTAAATAACTTATATTTAGTAAGCAATCTACTGCATATAACTTACCATATGCTAAGTGTCCTGCTAAATTTTAAAATTCATTATCACATTTAATCTCCAAGAGAAATTTTATAAAGCAGGTGATATTATTTGACAAAGACATTGAAAAACAGATTAAATAGCTTAAAGAGTACACAGCTACAACTTTGACTCAGCCAGTACAAGAGCAATCCATGTAACCAAAACATTTATATCCACACGATATTCTAGGAAAAAAAAGATCACACAACTAGAAAGTAAATGAGCTGAGACTCTAATTTTAAAGCCAATGTTTTTAAGCCTGTGCAATGATGAATTCCTGAGATTTAGGTCTTGAATCCAAAGAAGAGAAAGAGATATAATATGGTCTTCAAATACTTACAGAGCTGGTAGGTAGACTTAATCTGAGCTGTTTCAGGCAGAGACTTAGGAATCATTGGCAGATATAATAAATAGATTTATTTTCAATGTAGAAAAGAATTATTAGAAAATGTACATCTATGAAATAAGCAACCTTATGATGTAATCGTCTCATCACTGGAAATATTCAAGAAGATATAGAGACAACCGTCTTTCAGGCATACCATTAAAAATATTCTCTGGCCGGGCGCAGTGGCTCACGCCTGTAATCCCAGCACTCTGGGAAGTCGAGGCTGGCGGTCGCTTGAGCTCCAGAGTTTGAGACCAGCCTGAGCAAGAGCGAGACCCTGTCTCTACTAAAAAGAGAAAGAAATTAATTGGCCAACTAAAAATATATAGAAAAAATTAGCCGGGCATGGTGGCACATGCCTGTAGTCCCAGCTATTTGGGAGGCTGAGGCAGAAGGATTGCTTGAGCCCAGGAGTTTGAGGTTGCTGTGAGCTAGGCTGACGCCACGGCACTCACTCTAGCCTGGGCAACAAAGCAAGACTCTGTCTCAAAAAAAAAAAAAAATTCTCAATTTGAATGAATAACTTGAGTTAAAGTTTTAATTGTGAAATTATTTAATTTTATTTTTACCATAAGACTTTTCAATCATACTGACCTAACACAATAAAAATAGAGTTTTATTTATTTTTTATTTCAGGATATTATGGGAGTACAAACATTTTGGTTACATTTTATGTCTTTGCATCACCTAAGCGAGGGTTAGAGGCATGCCCTTCCCCTCTACAATGCTCACCGTGTCCATTAGTTGTGAGTTTACCCCCCCAGCCCCCTAATCCCTGGAGAATATTACTACCATGTGAGCACCATGGTGTTGATCAGTCAGTGCCAATTTGATGGCGAGTACAAGTGGAGCATATTTTTCCAATCTTGTGATACCTCACTTTGGATAATGGGCTCAAACTCAATCCAGGAAAATATAAGAGGTGCCAGATCACTGTCGTTTCTTATAATTAATATTCCATTGTATACTTAAATTGATGATAATTCAACTAACCATTATAGCAAAAGGAATTATGAATAGGTCCATACTAGTTACAAAATTTACAATAGTATTACTGTTATAATACCCAGAATGCTGTT
>CAUYRT010015124.1:0-22227 GCA_963574885.1 Lepilemur ruficaudatus | reverse complement strand
CTGTTGCCTGGGCTAGAGTGCTGTGGCATCAGCCTAGCTCACAGCAACCTCAAATTCCTAGGCTCAAGCAATCCTCCTGCCTCAGCCTCCTGAGTAGCTGGGATTACAGGTGCATACCACCATGCCCGGCTAATTTTTTCTATTTTTGGTAGAGACAGGGTCTTGCTCTTGCTCAAGCTGGTCTCGAACTCCTGAGCGCAAATGATCCGCCCGCCTCGGTTTCCCAGTGTGCTTGTTTTTGTTTGTTTTTTTTTTTTTTTTTTTTAAGACAGGATCTCATTGTGTCACCCAGGCTGGAGTGCAGTGGTGTGATCAGAGCTCAAGCCTGGGCTCAAGCCTTCTGCCTCAGTAGCTGGGACTATAGGCATGTACCACCACACCCAGCTAATTCTTTATTTTTTTATGGAGATAAGATCTCTCTATGTTGCCCAGGCTCTTCTCAAACTCCTGGCCTCGAGTGATCCTCCTGCCTCAGCCTCCCAGAGTGCTAGGATTACAGGCATGAGCTCCACCATACCCAGCCAGGACTTTCTTTTTATTTTTTTATTTTTATTTTTTTTTTTTGAGACAGAGTCTCACTCTGTTGCCCGGGCTAGACTGAGTGCCGTGGCGTCAGCCTAGCTCACAGCAACCTCAAACTCCTGGGCTCAAGCAATCCTTCTGCCTCAGCCTCCCGAGTAGCTGGGACTACAGGCACGCACCACCATGCCCAGCTAATTTTTTTCTATATATATCTTTAGTTGGCCAATCAATTTCTTTCTTTCTATTTATAGTAGAGACGGGGTCTCACTCTTGCTCAGGCTGGTTTCGAACTCCTGACCTTGAGCGATCCGCCCGCCTCAGCCTCCCAGAGTGCTAGGATTACAGGCGTGAGCCACCGCGCCCGGCCTGGTTTTTTTCTTATTAAAATGATAAGCATTTTGGTTTGGGTCTTTACTCTGTAAGTATACTATTGACTAAGGAGAAGTCATATAAATTCAGTAACATCTATGGCATATCATAGGATTATTATAAATATTATACAATAACTATTATTCTTAGCTTAATAAGCCTTGAAAAATAATTGTTTTGCATTATAAAACTTGTAACTTCTCACAAAAGGAAAATACCCCGAAGCAATTTCACACCATCTTCACATATGTTCTGCCAAAAGTTATATAAAGCCAAAACTCACAGCCTAGAGCTGTAGCAATGTAATTAGATTTCTATTTTACAACTGAATTTGCTGATTTCATTGGAAGGTGTTAAGTTATATATTTTGCTTATGATGCCACAATGTCGTGGTTAGAGGTTGGAAAAGTTGAGTTACCATTAATTACAGTTTTAGGGAATGATTTTGAGACAAGAGCAGTGTGAAGTTGCTATTGAGATGTTAATGAGGCCCACTTAAGTCATGGGATCATGGGTTTATTTGCTCTTTAGAACCTATCCCTCTACTCAAAGTATTTCCACAATTTGTAGGACAGAAAATAAAATGGCATACAAAGCAGCATGTGATGTGGGTAAGCAATTTGATGGTTCAAATATTCAAGATTCCTGAGCCAGAGATGTGGGGGATACTACCTGTGGCAAGGCTGATGCTGGTGGAGTTGCATGTAGTGAGCAAAGTCTTCCCATATGGACTCTTAATAGGTGACATTCTCAACATCTGTTCTGAGGATCATCTGTATCTGCATCAGCCTTTGTGTTTGTTAAAGAGGCATATTCTTTAGCTCAATCTACCCAAATCAGAATGTATTGAGTTGGAATCCTGGAATATGTACCTCTGACAAACACCCCAGGCAATTCTCATGCACACTGAAGTTTGACAGCTATTGATCTATAGCTTGGTGACAGGCAATTGGTGAGAGGTAAGGAGATAATTAACAGGTGCTAAATCCCATAAGGGGTATCAATTGAGTTCCACTAGGAAGGCTGATCACTGTATCCAGGAAACTAGGAGAGACCCAGACAGGTAATTGGCATCAGGGGTATCTGTCAGACAGAATGGCGGCAGGGCTTCAGACTCAGCTTTGATCAGAGCTCCAGTTTCAAGGAAGAAATAGATATGTTTGGTCTCTTGTTGGAGCTATGTTGAAGCAAGCATGGATGGTAAAAAGGGAATAAGGAGTCAGGTTGAACTGGAGAACATAGGGTCAGGAGTTTAACTTAGTATCTACATGTAAATGTATTTACAAATATATGCAATCATTCATTTGCAGATTTTTGTCAAAGTTCTATTGACACATAATATAAGAAAAGAACAGAAAGCAACACCCTCCCTCTTCATTCCACCCCTACAGAAATATATGAACAAAATAGAGAACAAAGTATTAACAAGAATTAAATTGCAATGGAAACGTTTTAGTGGTTATTAACTTTTCTATAAAAAGAGGACTGATGGTCCTGGTGATAGTCTTATGTTTCTTTCATCCCACAGATCATGCTATTTCATTGACTTCCAGGGGAACAGAGGCCTCTATTGTGGGGCTACTGTCATTCCTCTTTTATGACCTCTATGTAAAATGCAGCACTAAAATCTGGTGGTTATTCTAGCACTTTCCTAGAAGTCAGCCTCTCTTATAAAAACTAAGCTGTTCTCAACTGATGTCTCCTCAGGAGAGTTTGTCTTAGCAAAAAAGAGGAACCCAATAGTTCTCTGAGAAATCCTGGTCAATTCTTCTCATCCAATTAGATGAGAGAGGGCTGAGGAGGATCAGGAGATAAGAGGAAGTAACTGGCTTTGTCAATACGGTAAAAACTCATTGGGAGACTCTCAGCAGAGAACAAGATCTCTTCCTCCTCCTAATATATATGCAAGCTCCTAATTAATAGTATTTTGAAGTCATCTGTCACTCTCTGCCTTGTAGCTAACTCATTCATTCATTCACTAAACACTTTTTTTTAACCTCTCTTTGTGTGCAATGTAGTGATACAGGCACACCTCTAAATAAGACTGTTGATGTCCCTAAACTGACAGAATTTGGAATGCCCATTGGTAGGATTTGTGTTTGATTTATTATGTCACGTCTCATGAAGAATATTCGTCAAACGAAATTATGGAATAAGTATAATAAGAAAAGATTAGTTAGGGTTAATTCTGTTTCCTTTTCCTGCATTCTCTTTAAAAGGCAGGCGATAATATTGTGTAAAGATTTTTTTTCTATCGGTGTTTGGAAAGATTATACTGCTTGTGACCAGATCAAAATGAGAATGCTTTCTATAATACTGAAACAATAAAATCATGTTTCAATTTTTTAAGGTTGATGGGAAGCATAATCTAGTAATACATAAACTAATTTTGTTGCATAAAAAGTAATATATTTTATGGTAGTTGGAAGGAAAGTCTGGCAGAATTGGAAGATCAGTGGCATTGAATTAGAATGATTAGAACGTGGTTTCTGTGATCTCCTAATGTCTTGAAAGCAGTGTCCCCTGTCACACCACAAGCAGTTTTCTTTTCAATATTATGTTTATAAAGTAGGAGAGTACTAGTTGTTCTAGTTTCCAATTAAGTTACTGAGTTTTGGGGTTTTCTTCTTTTAATATTCTAGGGTAGGAGAGAGATTTTCTCAGAAGTGTCAGCTACCTCCTGCGTAATTTAGAAAATATGTATTATATTTAATAAATATACTCTCCTGAAGGTAGACATGCTATTTACTTTTCCAATTTTCTAAAGTTTTCAGATGGCAAGAAGTCTTCCAGAGTGTTTGGAGCACTCTGCCCAAGAAAATACTGACTTTCCTGTGTGACAAGGGGTATTGCAGATCATATCACTTCTGATGAGCTCTAATATGTACTTTTGATGGTAATGCTCATTTCTATTCTATCAGTGCTAATACAACCAAATAACCCATTTATGCAATTTTCCATCTTTCTACAAGATGGACGAGTAAGCTTAATGTATAAAGGATGACAAAATGAAATATAGAAGTGTGGACAGAGCAGAATAACCAAGGTAGCACACACAATTACTAGCATCTGTCAATCCTTCCCCATCATTTGTCATTCATTCTGTTACTAATTTTCACAGTTGAAATTATGTGTCATGGGATAAATGTAATGGAAAGTTACTTTTCAGCTGTTCTCAAATAAAGGATCAATGAAACACATATTCTGGAAAAAATGCAACTCCTATTGCTTGTTATTTTCACATTTTCAAGATGGAGGAAAATGTACTCTTCATCTCTTTTTGGAAAAAGTAGTCTTGCTAGTTAAGGAGAATAATTTCCACTTGCTTAGAGAAAGATTTACCATCTGTTCAGATAAATGAACACTTTCTAATGCTGAATCATATATTTATTAATATACTTGCTTTAATATACATATTTTTGGATTCTTTTGACATACCAGAGCATTAACAATGATTTAACAGATTTTTAAACATATTTTGGTTTCATTTCTCCTGAAATTTAAAAAAAAAAAGAATTTTTTGAGCTAGTAACATTGAACTTGAGAACACTAGAAAGTTTGAAAATACCCAATGATTTTATTATTATTACAACACGTGGTGTATTTTATAATGTTAACTGACCTCTTATCATGTATGCAAACTTGTAATAAGTAAAACAGCATGGTATTCCCATTGTCCTGCACATGCCTATATTGTAATATATTTGTATCACATATGTATTTCAGTGAAAATTAAGAGAAAGGCCAGAGAATGATCCAAGTATATATATCCACTTTAGTCTCTAACAAAAGTGGAATTTCAAATCAGTACCTTTATATATCCTTTGATATATTTTTTAGTAAATTGTGCTAGAATTTTGGAGAAAATTGGTTGAATTTAAGAGAATAAAGTCAAATGAATATTCTGATATGCTAGTATTATGAATTTAATCTTCTAAAAATATTTCTAGGGTATAGAAAAAATGTATTCCAAAATTTTAAAAATTTATATACTTTTTATCTTTACAAACTATTGTACTCGTTTTAACCTAAGGAAATCATGAGAGGCTTGCAGAAATAGTTACATACAACAATAATTATCTTGGTACGTATTTATTATAATTTTTTTCTCTTTTCTCTTTTATATTTGTGTGCTTTCCACATTTCCTGATGCTAAAAATTGATAAATTAAATAATACTTTGGACAGTGGCTAGCTATTTGCAAATCTCACATGAGCCATAAATATTGGTATGCTGACCAATGTTTAACAAAACAAACAAAAAATCCTGATTAGTAGCATTGGATGATTGCCACTGGGCCCATTCATGAAAAAGAGCACATCACAGGTTAGGGGAACTCCTAATTTATTTTTGCTAAATGAGTCTCTGTTCCTCATAGTGATTTCCTAAATAGCACCCTTCTTTGCCATGCATGTGGTGAGAAACAGCATTTCGCTGCTTAACACCTACTTTAGGCAAGAAGAATCCAGCCTCACTTTGTCACTGCAGATTTGTGCAAAAAACCCAACAGGAATAAACAAAGTTCATTTTTCTGGCCTAATTCTATGTGAGTTTTTTTTCCCCCCCTTCTAGGGAAAATTTGAGAGCAGAGGGAGGCAGCATCCAGAAAGGACAGACAATGATGCAGAAGATACTATGTCCTAATATTCTGGGCATTTTATATAACATCACTGTGATTGAGTTTTTAAATACTAAAAATAAAAGAAGATAATCATACTCCCACTAAAAATCAAATGATGATTATGAGGCTAATGTTAGGATTTAATTGTGGAAGCATTCTGTTAAGCAGACAACATTAAACAGACATGAAGAAGCTTTATCACTGGGCCATTTTTGGCAGAGTCCTTTATAAAAGGCCCTGAGGTATCTTTATGATGCCACAACAATTCACCAAGTTTACAGAAAACAATGTCAAACCAGGATCTTAGTCTCTCTTGTTTGTTCATTTTGTAACTAATTAAAAATTATTAAGTAATTTAGAAATAAATATTAAGTAAGTCAGTCATAAGTACATTTTAAGAAGAGGTAACTTCCTGTTTCTCTTTTTTTTCCTAATGAAATAAGTAAATTACAGTTCTTGGTCAGTTCATGCTATTTATGTCGATTTTCTTTTTTTCTTACTTATAGTAATTTGGGGAAATAATGTTTCTTTCCATTAAATTAGTCTCTTTGTAATACATATGGTCTTTCTATTGAAAACTGGTTTGTGTACATTTTATATTGAAGAATTTCAAAACTTTATACAAACCCCAATCCATTTACAGGCATACTCAACAATCCTTTGCCTTTAAATGCATAAACAATGTTGTTATAGAACTTTTCTCTTTGCTTGCTGCTTGAACCAGCAGCCCATTGCTTTCCAAGATATCTGGGGACACCTCTCACTGCCCAAAGCATAAATGCAATAACTATCACAAATTTTTATAAATTTATAGATCCTTACAGACATCATTAACTACTCAAAGAGCCTTCAAAAATAGAACAACGTGTTTGTATCAAAATACACTTAAAATAATATCATCAAGAGAACAAATAAAATCAAAATATATCCTATTTAGACTCAGCACCGGAAAGCAAAACATATTGGGCTTTGTATCAAGAAACCCATGTTGAAATGATGACTCCTTTATTTAATGGAATAATTAGAAAAACAAACCAAAACAAAAACACATGACTAATATGGTTGGATAAGATAATCATTAATTATCAAATAGTAACATTGTTTATCACTAGTTCTTTACTCTCTCGTTCCTGTACTTCACTAGTCTCTCTTTTTACATCTCCTTAAAGTCTGACCCTTCTCTACTAAGCTTCTAAATGTTGGTGTGGCCCAGAGTCAGGCAAATTTATTTTTCTACTCACCTACACCGTTTATCTGATCTTATCCATTTCTATGACATTAAAATTAGAATTTTGAGTATTAGAGGCTGGAAAGATATGGGGAGAGAAGAAGATTGGGAGAGCTTGGTTAATGGATACAAAGTTATAGCTAGATGGGAGGAAGAATTTCTAGTGTTCTGTAGCACTACCAGTTTATAATTTAGTATATATTTCAAAAAGCTATAAGAGTAGATTTTGAATGCTTACAACAGAAAGAAATAATGAATGCTCAAGATGATGGATATGCATATGCTAATTACCCTGATTTGATCATTACACATTGTATACCTATATCGAAATATCACTCCATATCCCATAAATATGTATAATTATTATTTGTCATCTAAAAATAAAAGAAAAAAGACATCAATATACTGATTGTATTGTGTGTGTTTTCTTGTGTGTATCTGTGTCAATGTATATGCATAGTTTTTCCTCACTCTCAGTAGAGATCTTCTCTTTGAGCTAGCAAGTTGGTCCGTTACGGCTTTTCTTAATCTCACGTGAATATTAAGTCCAAAATGGAACTCTTGATTCCATGTCTCCTGGCAATTTTAATGACACCAGCAACTGTACTTTTTTTTACAAAATACCTAGATGTTATACAAATGTTCCACGACCCCCCCCTCCATTCTGTTTTTGCATATTTGAAATCTTTGGCTAAGGTCTTCTCTTGGGAATAATATATGATCCTTAATTATTGATCAATTTAAGTGCAAACACTCATAAACTTACCCACCTGGCGGAAATCACAATTTTTGCATGGAGTGTACACAGCATGAAGGCATTTTATTGCAAGCTAACTCTGAATGATTGCAAGTGTTGATTTGTTCTCAATATGAAAATAAAATTTCTGAAGGCAGTTAGAGCATTAACCCACTGCAGTCTTTCACACTGTCATTCAAACCAGCCGCCTGTTGGTTTCCAAGGCATTCGAGGTTACCTCTCAATGCTCAAAGCATAAATGCAATAACCATCACAAACTGTTATTGAATTCGTAGGTCCTTACAGACATAACTCACTGTAAAGGCTTATTTCTTTTGGAATATTGATAATGTTTACACCAGGAAAATGTGACATTTCATTCTCCTTGGTATAATGGTTGGCAATTGGTGATTCTTTATTATATTTCAGTCATGAAAGAGTAATCTGAAGCAGAGGAAATATGTTTTCTTGTTCAAAAACCTATTAGAAGAAAACAAATAAGGATTAGGACATAAGTTTTTTTTTTCTTCCAAACGTAGTGAAAACAGTTGGATGCCCTTTTATGCTAAATATGTCTAGGAAAGCATTGAAAGGCTTGCTGAGCCAGAAACATAAATGGCTTTGATAGCACTGGCGTTGAAAACCTTTATTTACATTCACTCAGTATGAATGTGAGCTTCCATATGGCCAAACCCATGGCTTATGAGTCTGTGGGGAAGGTTAATATGTTATCTGGCTCTTCTCACACAAATTATATTTTGATGGCAACCATTAGCCTTCTCATAGTTTTCTTTCTTTTATGAGCCTTCCCAAACTATTCTTCCCCTTAGCCTACAAACAGATTGCCTCCTCCACCAGGATAATTCAGCAAGATCGACTCTGAAGGCAAGTTTCTTTCTCTTCTACTACAGAAGAGTAATGCTTTGTTAAGGCATTTCCTCCAGAATCAGTTAGCTGTTTGAAATTTAGATACAGAAAACCAGAATCAAGGCACATGCTTGGCTTAAGTTGGAGGATTTTATTGTTTAGTTGTGTTGGTGATGATGAATGGTAATGGCTGTAGTCATTTTTTCCTTATATAACATGAAAATATATTTTTCCAGTGTTCTGCCTTCACATTTATTTTCTGCAATCCAAATGTTCTCTCACTATACAGTCTCTAGCTTAAAGCTATTGCATTCTAAGGAATGGATGGGATAGACAGACATAGAATAAAAATAAAACTAGAGAGATACTACAGTACCATTCGTCATCCCTTTATTCATGCTGTCATTTTTTAATCAATACATATTTAGAGAGGTTCTACCTATGAGATATACTACTTTCAAAAGAAATTAAGATTCAAACTTGCCTGGATCTGCCTGATGAGCTAGTAAACAGATACTCAGGTAGATGGTTTGCATGAAAACGTATTTATTTTGGCAGAAGGTGAAAGGAAAAGTTTTCAGATGTTGGCATCTGGAGATTGAGACTGGAATAGGGGTGGTGTGGAACAATGCAGTGTCCTCCCTTGCCCTGTAGCATGAAGTGGGCCTGAGGTCTGAGGTGACAGAAGTGAGGGGAAACTGCTGAAGCTATTTTCATATAGCCTGATACAGGACACCAGGAGACAATCTGAAATCTTTACATCTCCAGACAATAAAACATGACTCACAATGGAGAAGAGGAGCTTTTTCCTATTTTCAGCAAGCAGAAAAGAGCCAGAGAGATTAGGATGCTTAGTGGTCACTGAGGATGGCTGGCCCACATTTAGTGCTCAGCCATTGTCTAATAGAGTAATATTAAATTCTGGTATTATCAGACATACAGGTGCTTACATATCAGGTATCCCTTGGGGATTCCCAGAAGTGCTTGGAGGGTAAGTATGGATCATTAAAATTCTGCTTGAGTAAATACAGTAGAGTTTTTGTTACTATTGTTAATTTGACCTCACTCCTACCTACAGATTGTTGAAGGTTAGGAACAACAGGGCTCACTTTCAAGGGGTAATTCAGATTTTAAGTACTGACCATAGAAAGGAGATACCTGCATTATGTGAGGCCAAGGTGCTCATATGGTAGACAAATGAAGTACAACCTAGTGTAAGATGCTGTGATTTCAGAGAGCAGAGTTACGTGGGAGCACAGAAGATGAATATCTAGGTCATCTTGGAAAGACTGAGTTTTGAAATATACAGAGAAAAAAATAACAGATGAAGCACAAAAGGCAACATCAGCAAGGGGAATAGCAAGACATTCCATGGTACTTTCCTGGACTTTCAAGAGGTTGGTTGTGTTTGAACCACAGGTTTCAATTAGGGCATGAACAATAGTTGATAGAGATAGATAGAAAATGGATAGGTAGATAGATGATGGATAGATGATAGATAGATAGATAGATAGACATTCTTGAAGGTATGACTCTTTAATGACATTTCACACTCTACCCAGGTGGTTACCTTCAGAGCCCCTGGCCACAGGTGATTTATTCATGGTGGCTCCTGACCCAAGTTCAGCCAATCATGCTCTTCTCTGGAATTTTTACAAGGGACAATGAGGTTAGGTTTTCTCTATATAACTAAAATTATAAAATGTAAATTCAGATATTACAAGTAACCATATTTTGCTGAGCAGATTTAGGATTATAGGGAGCTAGTCCTTAGCAAGACAAAAGAATGTCATAGATGTCCAGAGAAAAGCTGCAATGAGAAATGGAGAAAATATCCTGATGGCAGTTGACTCCCTTGAGTTCTAGACACTGCTGTCCTTGGTTCCCATGAACATCCATGTAACCTTTACCAAGTTATATTTTTGTTCAAGCTAATTTGAGGTCAGTATGTTACATTTGCAAAAGAAAAAAATGCCTGGGCAATGAATCTAGGTTGTTTAAAATGTGAATTTTTGAAAGAAGATTAAAGGTGGTAGAGAAAACAGGTGGAATAGTTCTACAACTCTATGCGTCACTTGCAGAAAGATGCAAGAAAAGAGAGGAAAGATCTCAGATGACAAGTTCTTGGCATGAGCACGATTAAGACAGATAAACTCTAGCCTGGCATGTCAGCAAGCTGATGAAAAGCAGGAGGTAATTTGGGGGACTGCAGCTGGGAGAGGTGTGGTCAGGACTTTGAGTTCCAGAGTAAGGCCTTCTGAAGTGAGCACAGCCAATGATGACAAGAGAAAAAATTTCCAGAAATTATTAAGGGATTCAGAGGAGTGGAAGTACTTTCAATTTAAATGCCTGCATTAGATTTTATTTCTTATAAATTTTAAAAGTGTTAATAGAAATTGGAGGAGTAAGTCTCCTGTGGTTACACGTTGATATTTCAGTTTTCTTATCTAACTAGAAAGCACAGTGCCTTGTTCTTTAACACAAGCCTTAAGTTCCCTTGGGGCAAAATTGTAAATAGATGATGAATATAGTTATCAGATGCTGTTTAGCTCAATTACAAGGCCTTGCCACCATATTATATGCTCTAAAAATATTCATATTCAGTGAAGAAATATAATCATTATTTATCTTGTTGTTACATTAAAAAGTGAGAGTTTATTCATTCACTTTTCAACATTCATTGACTGTGGCTTAGACAACCCATACTGGTTATATGTGGGAAATATGGAGATGTGACTATTAAATTCACAGTCTCTGCCCTAAAAGAAAAATTCAGAAGGTAATAAAACACAGAGAGGAAATCGTTTCTGGACTATCCCTCACTCAGAAATTCACACTTGGGAACAGCAACTAGACACTATCAACAGATATCTCCACTGGCCTCAGGACATTGGCCCAATTGCATACATCTGCCATGCCAGCGACAGCTGGGGTTTGCAAATCAAAAATTATTTTTGTTATAGAAATGTAATATTAGTAATATTTGGAAATATAATCTAACCATATATATTTTTTAATCTACTAAGAAGGTGCCTAGGCTTCTATGTAGAGTTGTGAAACATATAACATGAGTTTTGTCATAAACATTAGACAGTACACGTAAAAATCAGGTAGCTCAAGAATGTTTCCCCGACTTGATCAATCTTTGGAGAACTGAAAATTAAACTACACTGGAGAAGGCTTACTTGCTTTTCAATAGAAGGGAACCTCTTATAAAAATACGTTTGCCAACAAAAGGGTTGTTCTCAGTAAGTTTCCATTTTTTATATAAAGTTATCACTATGTCTTACTCCACTATGTGTCCATAGATATTGTTATAATCTACCATTTGTCACATTTCCTCTACTTCTGTAGTCACATCAACTTGAAGAGAAAGTTTGCAGTTAATTTCCATTTATTCACTCAGAGTCTTCTTGCGTTTGCATAAAGAGTAAGAAACTCTGAGTAGAAAAATCATCAAAACAACATGAACCCCTAGAATGTTTCTAAGCCATACTAAAACAACTACGTATTTTACTCTGACAATCCCAGTGATGCAAAATGGAAAGTATTTTTGGCTATGGAAAGATTTTACTATCAAGCAACCAGGGTCTTTCCTTGGGCATAAACTAAATGGAAAGGAGAAAAGTATTGGAAGTTTAGTACTCTCATCTTAAGGATGATCAAAAAAAGGTAAATTTGCATAACTTTTTATAATTTTCCATGCATCATGGCTCCATATGGGTGAGGTAGAGTGGACAATGTGGGTGAAGGGTGATCAGGGTAGGAGAAACAGGCTGAGTCGCAGAATGTGACCCATCATCCACACTGCAGCATGCGGGGACCAGCAGCAGATCCAGAGAAACAAGGAGGGACATTGTATCCTTTTGCATCAAATTCAGAGTTGCAGGAGAGTATGAAAGCCTGAGATGAAAGGTAGTCAGGTGTAAACCTAATATCAGGGTAAATAATGAAAGCCAGTGTTTAAATAGACTTGCAAAAAAATGGGACACACTTGCAAATTAAGTTTAAATAGAGTGGGGAAAAATAGGACACATTTGCAAAACACAAGATATACCTGCAAATTAAGTGAAATGAGGGGCAGAGAGTAACAATTTTTACTTTATTTTTTAAAAATCTATTCCTATGGCAACAGCCCTTTTCCACAGCAGAAAAGCATTTCTTAAGCAATTTTTCTCACGCCCAAATTGTAGATAAGTAAATTGAGAATCTAGCAGTTACATGATAGGTCATATATTAAATTAAATGAAGATACATCTTTAAGTCCTCTGACTGTAAATATTGTGGTTTTTATATTTTCAAACAAATTTTAAGCGATAGTCCACTTAATTCCAGCATAATGGTAAAATGATAAAGACCACTCATTTCTGCCAGTATAGGGAAAGTTTCTGCATAACTCAGTAATGTTTTAATAAACCTAAATATGTAAGATAATGACATAATAAGAATAAGGCAAAAGGATCCAAATTGGCCTTAAGTTTCTAACCCTTTTTCTGGGCTCTAAGTAACACATTACTGAACTGTAGTGTTTCTTAATTTGACCATTTATGTCACAATCATGCACTAGTCACATCAATCATCGACAGAAGAAAACGATCTGAAGATTGTTTCCAATCATCTTTACATAATCCAACTCCACAAATTATTTCAGTGGGATTAAAAAAAGATAAGACCATTAGATATGTTAAAAGTCATTTGCCTTCATAATGACCAAGTTTATAGACAAACATCCAATCAAATCAGTGATATTGGGCCACAAGAAAATTGTGCTCTCCGATGGCATGCCTCTATTTCTTTGTATACATTTTAAGATGAGGAGTATCAAAAATTAGACACACATTCATTTGCAAACAAGCAGGGCAATTCCCAATGTGACCACATGAGCACTTTCTGATTGTGATCATCATCTGAATTAAGATTCACTGCATGCTTACCCAAACACTTATGAATTATTTACAGCATTAGTGAAATTTGTATGTTAAACTGTTAGTAATCTCGTTTAGAAAAATAGGCACGTACAACACAAGGCAATCATCTGACTGAAAATCGACATGTTGTGATTCACATAAGGCATTGCTCTAAGGGGTATTATTGATATAACAACAATGGCTTTTCTAGCATGAAATGTATTTAATATCAGTGCACATTGATTAAAATTTGTTCTCAAATTCAGAAATGTTTTAATATTTTAAAAAATGTCTGGAATATAAAACAATGTAGAATTAAGGATCAATGGAGTATCTGGTTACTGTTACGTGTTTATCTCAAAGTGAATAAACAAGAGATTCGCAGCAGATCCTGCTGCATGGTTTGGTTGTTCTCCATCCACAATCCCTTGTTTCTGAACTTACTCGTATCGATGGCTATGTGACATCATTTTGGCCTATGAGACTTAAGGCGAAGTCCGCTGGATGGCAAATACTCAGCTAGAAGGCTATTTGCACCACCCTCTTCTTCCTACCATAAACTAGGATATTTAAAGATAAAGAGGCTTCTGGCAACCTGAGACCAAGGACCCACACATGAAGGTCAGTAGATCAGAAAAACAGAAGAACCTTGAGACTTGGGGGAATGGTGGAGCCACTGAATCAGCATCGAATTGCTATTGTCAAGATTCTTTTTACAGGAGGATAAACTCCTACTTGTTTAAGCTCATGTTAATTGGATTTGCTAAGCATTCCTAAGTATACTGCTCACTCTCAAGTAAACACGATTAAAAAACTGAAGTGTACATAACATATATAGGTTTGCATTAGTAGATAGTAAAGGGGAGGTTTGGCAAAGTAAGCATGACTAAGTTTCAAAGCAATATGAGGGTTGTTTTATGAAATTTGGAGGAAATTAGAGAATAAAAGTTTCATTACCACAACATTCTAGACATTTAAAATTTTTCCAAAGTATGGATTTTCTTTGTGTGATTGGGTCTTTCAAAATCCTATAAATCCAAGTAGTTTCTCTTATATAATTCCTCTAAAAGGAATTCTTTATCTTTTACCAAAATGTTGGTATTCTAGTTTTTTTTTTTTAACCAAAATAATTTTAAACTAGATTTTAAAGGATTTTAAAAATCCTTTAAAATCTAGTTTAAAATTATTTTGGTTAAAAAAAAAAATGATGCATCCTGATCTCTCCGTGGTGGGAGAGTTTGTATTAGAAACATGTTAAAGTTGTATGTATTTAAACCAGTCCCTGGCTGTGAATTAACGGGAAGATAACGTTTCTTTAAGAGTACAGGGAGAGATTGTTTCCTCTGTACAAAGAATGAGTCACAGGTTTTGCTTTCAGCTTAGAACCCCAGGGGGATAGCATTCCTTTCCTTTCTTCTGCCAACACCACAGAAAAGCAACAGAGGGACAAGAAGGAATAAGACGCCCCTTCAGGAGATCCTGAGTGACAGTAAGGCAAACAAGGGTCATCACTTTAATTAGTTTTAATAACCCAAAGCAGGGTGAAAAGATTCCCTCCTGAGACAAAAGTCACCAGCTGCTGAAAGGATGTTGGTGAAAATTCTGTTATGTCAAAAGTCTTGCCGCATGATTTGAAGTTTTTATTAAGGAATCCAAGAAGTTAGAGTTTTCTGAGTAACATGTGAAAAGCAATCTAAAAGGAGATGAAATCTAATGCTTTTTTTTTCTCCTTTGCCAAAAGCTGGCTTCTTTTAGTGGCATAGTCATAGTATACTATGGTAACTCTATTATCATACCACATGCTCATCATTTTTAATGATAAAGGAGGATATTGAAAGAAAATATGAATCATTAATGAATGTGCAGGAAAGAATGAATCTGCCCCATTTCATTCCAGTCACAGACTTACTTAGAGGTTTCAAAGAGCTGAAAACAAAGAACTTGCCCTCTGAACCACTGAGCTCTCGATTCATAATCTTTCATTTGGATGGTTCCAGTAAAGGGTAGAATTCTTCACCCTCCATTCACATTGTAACTGTGAATTTATCATCTGCTTTACATCGGGAGATATGACTGATTAATCTAATTATATTTTGAAATGATGTTAACTCTAGATTTCCACTGGACGCTGGTCTTTGGAATGAGGTTAACTCTATTTTCACTGGACTCTGGTCTTTTGAATTTTTGTAGCGCTACTTTTTTTGAGATGTTCCTTCTGCATATCTACCTGAATTTTCATTGTTTGACTTAAACTCCTGAAGAGCAGGCAGTTAAAATTCTGTTCTTAGACTGTAAAGCTAAGTAAGCTTGCTGATCCTCTCTTCTGCTTATTGATTAATAAAAAAATATTTCGCTGCAGGACATTTAGTATTGCAGGAGATTCTATTTCAGAGTCTTTAACCAAAATAGGGTGGATAGATTTTTTTTTAAGAGATGTGATGGGCAGAAGGACTGTGAAACCTAGATCAGAGGCCCTGCCTGCGTATGGCCGGTTCTTCTATTTCTACTGCTTTTGCCTTTTCCTTTAGGGAGGTTCCCTTTTCTGCAAAGAAACCAGTCATTGGTCTGCGCTTTAACATCAGAGGAGAAGACGTGTAATCGAGTGTGGCCAGTCTGAATATTTTGGTGGGCGATACTATGAAAAATGTCTCTTGCTACTGAAATCTCAGGAGTTGAAAATAATGGAAGCCTGAAACTAACTGGCACAGCTATTTTTGCACTCCTTGACCTACCCATGCCTGGAGCAAGTTTTATTTCTTGGACTTCACAGTTATATAGGCCAATATATTACTGCCATTTCTTCTTTTGCTTTAGCTAATTTGATTTTGCTTTCTATCGTATGCAATTAAAATAAACATGACAAATACACTGCCTCATCTTCAATTTGCATAGTAATTGGTAGAAAGCATTTCAAACAACTAAGTAGTATGAACATTTGTCTGAAAGTAAATATCCAGTAATGGGGAGAAATTGGCTTTAATAAAGTATTATTTTTTTTTCTGTTGAAAGCAACAGAATTGATATAATTTAGATTATTTTGGAAGGGTGATGTGGTTTAGGAATAATAAATCTGATTTTATTTATGTGATCCTCACTTCTTTGTAATTCCCATGTAAGGATTGTCTTTAAATATATTCACTATTTATATATATTCACTATTAATTGTTTTATTTTCCTTCTATGAAGAAGTGTTGTTTCTTTTTATAGCCAATGAGTGGATAATATCTGATTCTAGTCAAAATGCCCACACTTAATAACATGCAAGGCAACAAAATGCAAGTTCTTCAGGATTAAATAATGTAACATACACTTATTCTTTAAAAATTAATACTCTAAAGAAGCAGTGTGACAACTGACCTTTCATTTCTTTCCCTTGGTAATATTAGACGATATCTAACACAGTGATGTCCAAAGAGGAGCAAACGTACCCACGGGAATGCTCAAAATTATACAATGGAGTACAGAAAGAAGATATGGGAGCTTCTACATGCATTTTTGTATTTGTAATTTTTAAGTTTTACCTAATGTTGTGTGTGTGTGCATCTTGTTTATAGTAATCTAAGTCATGATGTGGCAGCAATTTCAAAATTTAAATGGCTCAACACTGTAAAGTACATTTATTTCTCATGCTCTATGTCCAGAATAAGCCAGCTGAGGGCTTTGTTCCACACAGTTTCTCAGAGACTTAGGAGGACAGGGCCTCCATTGCCCTGTAGATGCACCAGTGTGAACACAGGGCTTCTTCTACTTCCGAGGCCTGTAAAGGGAGCAGTGGGGAAATTCTGTAGGGCTTTTCATTGCTCTGTTGACTAATTATAAGAGGGCCAGAAAGTATAGTCATCCATATGGTCCAAAAAGAAAAGAGAGCTGAATATTGATGAGTACTAATAATAGTTGCTACAGAACACTTTATTATATATTTATAGAGTATTAGGTGAGTATAATTTTAAACAAGAAACATACAGAATAAATGCTTAAAATCTTTTTACTAGAATTGTGTGTGATAAAAAAAAAATATTTGGAGACAATTAACCTATTCTTAAATTCTTTCTTGGTAGTCTAGCTTTTGATTCTTTTTTCTTTTGCCAACTTTTATTTGCCTCTATGATTACTTCCAATCACCACCATGGATTTTTTCTATGTTTTCTAGTCTGCAGCCAACCTAATTCCTCCTAATCCTTTCTCTTCCCAGCTTCTGTCATTGTTATTGATAACTTGAACACGTAAAGGCTCAACCCAATAATTGCAAAGCAACTCTCCTTAAGCACAGGAAGAGAAAGGAGTAAAATGAATGTTTTACATGTCCGGGCCAGGTCAGCAATCTACCAAAACATGGTATAGACACCACTCAGATCTAGATCTGGGGGTGGGGTGGGGAACAAGGTGGTTGATAATACTAATTCCCTGGGCACAGCTGCAAATTCAGAGACATTTTTTCTCCATGAAGTTATCATGCTGATGGAATATTCTAGTTTACATGAGAGTTTTCTTTTTCTGTTGTACTGCAGACATCAGCTGATTCTATCCTATAACTACTGAAATCACATTTCTGTAGTCACCCCTGCAAATTCCTCAAAAGAAAACAACAAAATCTTTCAAAAGCCAAAAATTTTCTACTAAATATTTGTAGAGGTGTTGCAAATCTTTATTGTGTTTTTTTAAAGTTTTTTATTTTTTATTATTATGGGTACATAACAGTTGCATATATTTATAGGGTATATGTGATATACTGATACAGGCAAACAAGGTGTATTAATCAAATCAGGATAATTGGGGTAGCCATCACCTCAAACATTTATCATTTCTTTGTGTTAGCAACATTCCCATTCCACTCTTTTAGTTATGTAAACGTGTACCCTGACTTATTGTTGATTATAGTCACTTCGTTGTACTCTACTACATATTTTGAAGAATATATAAGTATAGTCATCACATTGCCCATATCATAGTGAAATACCTTTAAAATCCTTTTTAGATATGTCTGTTCTCCAAGCACTCTCCTCAGTCCCATGGCTGGTAGTTTTTTCCCCAGTTCTTTCTTCCCTAATGTATCTGGGCTTGACAACTTCTATCACTTTCCTACCAAAATTGCCACCAGAAAAATTCTAATTCCGGAGGGGGATGGTGAGGAGGGACAGTTTAGCAATAAGTCTCAAATTGGTGAAATAAATCCTATTGTAGTGTCTAGCAAAGCAAATGACCTCTGAGGAATACTTACTTGGAAAATAATTCAGGTGTTATAAATTGTTATGAAAGCCAATGTGCCTTCTCTTCATTCCCATTTCAAGTATCTTATCATAGATTTTTATTCCCCAACAATTTCAATACTTCCTCAATAGGCATCCTGGTGAATGCAATTTCTATATATTATTACATATACTGTTAAGTTTTCATTCCGGTGTCTCCCTTTATTTCTGGAATGCTTTCGCTATTGTCAGTCTTGGTCATAGACTTCGCTGTCCTTGAAAAAAGTGATTGAGTAGCAGAGTAGAAGACCAGAATCGAAAAGCATAATAATAATGTATTTAATATGGCACCCTCAACAGTCTGTTCAGCTTTTATTCTTTCCCACATTGCCACAAAACACAAAACAAGCACCGGTGCTCTGTGATTGACTTTAGAACATAGATTTTCTTTCCTCCTTCTTGTTTTTTTAATTTTTTTTGGAAAATAGTAAATCAAAAACAACAAAAAAGATTTTTTTATTAATAATCTCAAGATTTGAAACAGAGTAGTTCATTTTTGTACCAGAACAGAGAAATTAATAAAATTTTAAAATCTGCAATTGTATGAAATAGTATGAACAAAAATTTCATGTGTTGTGTATAGTGGGAGAAAAGATATTTTATTTAACATGAAGCCATAATTATTTTGGGGGAGACAAAATAACAAAGGGGTTAAGAATGCTATCTTTCCCTCTGTATTTAGCTTGGGCAAAGTACTTAACCTCCCCAATCTCAGTATCCTGAGCTAGAAAATGCTAATGTTGTGTTGTGTATTGTGTAATTTCTCACAGTGTATTGTGAGAATTAAGTTAAAAAATAAATCTATACCTGTCACATAAAACCTTACTATTATTATTATTGGGGTTGTAGTTGCCATTATCATTAATTTGTAAAAGTCTTTTTAAAGATGTTTTTAACTTTTCTTTTTTTTCTGTCTGTACTAGCAAGTGATTTAAAATATCTAAGATTTGACTTTCTTATCTGAAAAAATGAGTGATTGAAAGTTCAAGGGGGTAATGATAGAACCTAACTGTGATAAAATAGATAAAGTGCCTAGCACAATAGTTAGTAATGGTTGGATATTCATTTTTATTATTAATAGCAGTATTCTTTAAATATCTAATAGGTGTCATGCCATTGCTCTTCCTTATTTGGTTTGGGGAGAGGCAATCCCCCATGAACTTTGAAGAGCCTTGAAAGTTCTTGCTGGGTAAATCTAGAAGGTAATGCCCTAATTGTTTTTTACCAGGAACATTTCTCAGGGTTGTATTTTCAGGGCAGCATTGATAGATTAGGTAACACCCCTTTTCTCTTTCTCCCCAGCTGCTTTCCCACCTGACTCTCCACCCAGACAAAAATAGGCTTACGTCTGCTTTCCAAAGAGGTGGTGAATCCCTTAAGCAGTGTTTCTGTCCGGTAACATTAACCAATTTTATGTGCAAGCATCCAAGAGGGGCCCTTTGCATTTTGCCAGTAGGATTTGGGTGATGTAGAGAACTGATGTAAACCAACAGAAAGCTCTGGCTACTGCTGTTGCTGTGAGCAGTAAAATCATTTGTTTCTAACCCAGGACCCTTATGACTTCTGTTAACATCTAGAAATTGTGGCAGGCTAATGCATCAGCCTGTTAGTAGGGTTAAATTTCAGATGCCGATATTTTTGACTCAGTTTAACTTTAAAAGATATTATGAAACATTAGCTTTTCAATAAACATCAAAATGAAAAGAACTATTTGAATAATTTGTAATTGACACACTGAAGATTTAACTCACTACTTTATAAACACGATGCTTACAGTGAATGAAAATTGGTGAAGCATTACCTAAAAGTGTATGATCTGCTATTTTGATGAACATGCAAAATTGATTTCTTCCTACTTTCAACAATACATAAAAAGTTTTATTCAGCAAAGGTTAGGACACTCTATTTTATAGCAATCCATCCAAGTTAAATGGTCACCTGACCTAACTAGGAAAATGAACTCTTTGCTCAAACCACCCCCCTGATATTTTGCACTAAATGAAGAGGAAAGTTCCCATGGTAGACCTCAGAGTTGAATCTGATAACTGAGGAGTTTGTATTATAAGACAAGTTTGTGAGGAGAAATTTGACCTGAGAAACTGAACTTTTAAATTTTAATGTTTGTTATGTGGAAGTAAAGTTCAGAAAATGCATACAAAAGACAAAAAGAAGCACAGTGGCTCATGCCTATAATCCCAGTACTTTGGAGGCTAAGGCAGGAGGATTGCTTGAGGCCAGGAGTTCAAGACAAGCCTGAGCAACATAGGAAGACCCTCTCTCCACAAAAAATATATTTAAAAAATAGCCAGGCATGGTGGCATGCACTTGTATTCTTTGCTACTTGTGAGGTTGAGGCAGAAGGATCCCTTGTGCCCAGGAGTTTGAGGCGGCTATGATTAGGGTACTGCACTCCAGCCTGGGAAGCAAAGCAAGACCTTGTTTCTAAAAAAAATAAATAAATAAGTAAAGAGAGGGGTGGGGAGAGAGACAATAATAAAGGGAAGAAATAATTTTGAATTGAAAGAGCTACCTAGATTATTCATTGTATTAATGTTTCTTGTAAGTTAAATTTATACATATTTCAAAGGTAGCATAGTCAAGAGCAATGTATTCAATTTAGCATTTTTTTTTGCCTTTGAATTTGTGTTCAAAAGAATGAATACAGAATATTTATACTTGTGAATTCTTGTCAAGATACTGTTGTACCTTTATGTGAAATCCCTTCCTGCTTTAGTTCTAAACACCTAGCATTTGATAGCTAAAGTATTTTTACACCATATAGGTATCTCAATGAAACAAAAGTGGGACAGAAACTCACAACAATAAACGGAGCCTCAGTGACAGATCTGTGAATTTTCTAAATCAAAAGCTGGTGGAGGCAGCTGGAGGATTGACTATCAAAGTAAGAGCTACCAAGCTATCCTGTATGTGGCGGTGAGCAAGAGCCATGCAGGAATCTTGGAACACCCACAAAAGTAGACATAAAAAAGCCACAATCACTACCTAGGGTTTCTGTCCAGGAAAGCTGGAGGGAATAGAGATGTCCACCCTATTGGGACCAAGGTAAGCCATCTAGATTCAGGAACTGTGATTGTGATATGTGTACAAAATGAGAACACTGAAATTCCAATATAAAGGTAGGATCTCAATTTGTAGAGTGGAAAGCACTAAACACAGATATTTGAGCATGGGTAATAGAAAATAAATATGTGCCCATGCACACACAAATACCTATTCAAGATGAATTGGCATATCAAGGTCTAAAGAACAAAGAAAAGCTAGTAACTTAAAAATAGTCAGAAAACACAGGAAGCTGGAACCCATTCTACTAAGTGAAGTATCCCAAAAATGGGAAAATAAGCACCACATGTACTCACCATCAAATTGGTTTCACTGATCAACACCTAAGTGCACATATAGGAATAATGTTTATCGGGCATTGGGCAGATGGGAGAGGGGAGGAGGGGATGGGTATATACATAAACAATGAGTGGGATGCGCACCGTCTGGGGGATGGACATGCTTGAAGCCCTGATGGGGGGGGGGGGGGAAGGGCAATATATGTAACCTAAACATTTGTACCCCCATAATATGCAGAAATAATAAACTCAGGAAGAGAGAATTAACTTATGAGGGTATGCAGATAACATAGCATTTTTGTGAAAAGGACTATAAATGAATCTCCTTAAAATACTCAGAAATATAAAGGAAGAAATAACATTCATAAATCA
>CAUYRT010015123.1:0-22704 GCA_963574885.1 Lepilemur ruficaudatus | reverse complement strand
GGCCGGGCGCGGTGGCTCACGCCTGTAATCCTAGCACTCTGGGAGGCCGAGGCGGGCAGATTGCTCAAGGTCAGGAGTTCGAAACCAGCCTCAGCAAGAGCGAGACCTCGTCTCTACTATAAATAGAAAGAAATTAATTGGCCAACTAAAAATATATAGAAAAAAAAAAGTGATGTGTGCCAAAGCAATGTGGTCTAAGTACACAGGTCCCTGTGAGTCTGGCTTGATCTAGTGACAACACCAGAGCATTTAGAAGAACGGATATTTAAGACTACATATCCTGTGATCTTTTTTGTGATTATGACCCCATACAACTGAAGTTTTGATTGAATTACTGCTGTAGTTTGAGGTTAAATTATCTGATTGCTCTACTGGCATTATACGGTGTTAATTAAGGAAGATAAGTAAGAAAAAGATAAGAAATATAAAGTCAATATAATATAACTAGAAGATTTTCCTTCTGGCAATTTAGTGAAATCTCTTTTGCCACTTACTTTTCTGATTATTCTACTTACCCAACTTCTGCATTCTTTTATGCTTCTTATATCTTTTGTGTGTGCACTCTCTTAGGTTTTTAAAATTATTTTTTGTTATTGCTGGTTAGTTTTCTGTACTATGATGCTAATGTATTTATAAGAGAAAGGTCATTTAAGTAGAAGAATATTTTTTGGTGATAATAGTTGCTTGTGGATAATTGACATCCTGTTGTCCCTTAAATCTTTGGAGAAAATATTCATAAATAAAGTAAGAATAATTGAGGGTTAGTAATTACTGTTGATTTTTCTTCTCCTTGTTCCATGAGTTAAACTTCTATCTTGGTTTAGTTGTAGTGACACTTTCACTGTTCTGAAATGGGTATATCATTTTGTTAAGGTAGTTAGATAACTTTTGGCATTAAACTTTATATTCAAGCATGTTAATAGTAGAAAAAAAGTAAGGCGGATTCTATAAATTTTCTCAGGAGTAAAAATTAGTGTTGTGATTGCAGTTGTTTCTGACTAAACAGCTCTGTGGTCTATGATAGAGTGTTCTAATAGTGGCAAGAAAAACTCCCCCAAGTCTCCTTGGGAAAGATGTGTCAATTGTAAGAAAACAACAGCATCCCTACATTTCAAGACAAGAGCTAGCGGATACCCAGGGTCCCACAGACACCAGATTGGAACCTGGATAGCTACTAAATGCAAAGAGTAACAACAACAACGAAATCTTGGATTTTGAGTTTCCAAAGCCCAAATTCTGGTATTTTATGGATGATTTGAAAGATGTTCAGTTAATTTTGATTATATGCAATTTTCTCAGGAACTGATCTCCATATGAGGTACGTCCCTCACTATATCATCTTTCTGCCTTTCTTTGTCATCATAATCCTTCCAAATTCCTGAGAGAGAAATCTGATTGGCGCAGTTCATCATTTAATGTCAGCTCAACAGCACCCATTGTGTTTTAGAGATCAAATGTTCTTCAGTTTAATGAAGAGAACAATTTTGTAAAGCTGAAAAAATTGAGCATATTTTATGTTACTGATTTCTATTAATAGGGTGCACACCTATTTCTTCAGAATAATATAACACTAAAATATGAACCTGAAAATTTGCTGTAAGAAGAAATCTTATTATGGGAAGGCCTGTGGTCTGAGGTTTGGGAGTGAGATAGAATAAGCATGCTTATATTATGTTTAAAATGTAGCAGTACTGAGCTCCACGGATCTCTTTTCTGATGTCTTTGAGAAGGTGAATTAAGTGAACCCCTTAGGATCCATTTTTAATTGTATTGACTGTTTAAACTATTTGAGTTTCTCCGACAGGTAAATATGCTGATTAGTTCTATGTTTTTATTAACTTTTAATGTTGTTCAGTAGAACAACCACAGGTATCTTAGTCTTGAGGATATTTTAGGAAGTCGGAAGAATGACAATGATGAAGATGGTGACAATGATGATGATGGTAGTGGTGGCGGTGGCTAATTTAACAATGCGCCGGGTGCTCTTGTAAGACTGTATGAATTGACTTATTTAATCCTCACACCAACTTTCTGGGGAGGACATTATTATCACCTCCATTTTTTACATGAAACTGAGGCACAGAGTGTTTAAGTAGGAAGTAAGTTTTAGCTGGGCTAAAAAGTCAAGCAGTCTGGTTCTGGAGTTTCCTCCTAAATTTCTGCCCTGGCCCTTCAGAAAGTTCTTTACTCTCACATAATTCATTTTTGGAAATGTGGAAGAACGAGAGTTCTGTTTCCTTAAAAGTAAACAATATTAAAAGATTCCTAGTTCACCTTTCAGATACGGTTTTAACTAACATAATACTAGCATTTCATAGATGGCCTTTGACTTTCTTCATCTTCATAATTGAACATGTGTTACTGGCTTAATTCTCCTGAGGCTTTGCTTTCTGCAATTGCTTTCTGTTTTTGATTCAGTTATATTTTTGATACCTGTGGATCTTATGACTGATAGCACCTTTTTTTATTATTGTTTTTCCCTTTTATGAAACAATTTAAGAACAATAAGGGGAATGCTAGGTATTTACTCAGTATAAATGAAACATGTCCACAAAAAGATTTGTATAGGAATGTTCACAACTGCTTTATTCAACTCAAATTATTCATCAACATGTAAATAGATAAATTGTGGTATATCCATACAGTGGAATACATACAGCAACATGGATGAATCTCAAAAAACATTTTTTATTAAGGTGGAATTCACATAACAGAATTCACCATTTTAAAGTGAACAATACAGTGGCATTTAGTACAGAATTAAAGAACATGTATGAAATGTCATACATCTACCCACCTCTATCTAGTTCTAAAACATTGTCATCACCCCAGAAGGAAACTCCATATCCATTAAGTGGTCACTTTCTGTTCTCCCCACCCCCCCAGTCCCTGGCAACCACCAGTGTGTCTTCTGTCCCTATGGGCTTACCTATTCTAAATATTTCATTTAAATGTAATCGTACAATATATAGCCTTTTCTGTGTGGCTTCTTTCACTTAGTGTGATGTTTTTGAAGTTTACCCATGTATAGCGTGTATCAGTACTTCATTTTTTTAATGGCTGAATAATACTCCACTGTGTGTATATATACAATTTATCCATTCACCCATTGATGGGCATTTGGGTTGTTTTCCCTTTTGGGTATTGTGAATGCTATGAACATGCATGTACAAGTATTTTTCGGAGTCCTTGTTTTTGATTCTTTGAGGGTGTACGTAGGAGTGGATTTGCGGGGTCGTATGCTAATTCTGTGTTTAATAATTTGGAGGAACTGCCAAACTGTTTTCCATAGCAGCTGCTCCGTTTCTACAGCCTCATTAATGTTGTAGGAGGGTCCTAATTTCTCCACATCCTTACCAACATGTGTTATTTTCCATTTTTGTATTACAGCCAACCTAGTGGGTGTGAAGTAGTATCCAAGGTTTTGATTTACATTTCCGTAATGACTAATGATTTTGAGCATCTTTGCATGTGCTTTTTGGCCATTTGTATACCTTCATTGGAGAAATGTCTGTTCAAGTCCATTGCCCATTTTTTCTTTTACATCATAACATTGATGATGCGAATTTTGTATGAATTTTTATAACATAAAAAAACACAGAAATGCAATATATGAGTACAGCTAGATGCAGAATGGTGACTTTTTTTCTCTTCAAGAGGCCATAATTCCCATTTCTAATAAAACAGAGACTGAATATAGGTAGAAACAGGTTGGTCATTAGCTTCACAGTTTGACCTAGAAATGATCTATAAATGCTTTCCCCTCTCTCTGCGCTACTTACCATAAAATACAAAGAGAGTTAAAGGAAAGTTTCCTTCTTGGTTCCTATCATATGAAGGGTACTATATTTTAGCAGGGCCAGTGTATGGAAAATATCTAAATTGCTACTTCAAAAGTGAAACAGTAATGAGATTCTGGCTAAAGAGGGCAATAAATAAGAACAACATATATTTAAAGTATCCAAAACAGACAAATGAAAAGTCGATATAAAAGCCGTAAGTGCACTCACTATAAGCATATAGGATTTTTTTTTCCATGTGTATTCTTAAACAATGGAAATGTCAACAAATAGGGTCAACTGTGTTGACTAAATTACATTATTGTATTTGCCACATTGAATGAAACCTTTATATTATAATTATCATAGAGAAGCATAGTTTGCATCATATTATGGGAATTTATCCTCAATGAAAACCTTCCAGAGTTCTTTTATTTGGAATATCCTATAAACAATCAAATCACTAGAGCATGATTGTACAGCAGTAAAATGTTCTCTTGCATTAAATTGAAGATATCTGTTTAATTAAAAAAGGAAAAGAAAATGTAGGAAAGGTACTTAGAGCTGTTACTTTCTTAGTACATAACACCCTAGACAATTCAAGGCATCTTAATTTCGATCAAGCACAACAACAAAAAAATTTTGTCATGCTGTTAAATTCATCATTATGGATAAAACTGGTCAAATGGATCCAGCAAACACTGATGTCCAAGCTGGCATACTGGAAACTGATACAAAACTCGTGGTCAATGGAGAGTTTAAAAGATCCTCCTTTTCTTCACCTTCTTTTTTTTTCCTTCTTCTGTCTTCTGATGGGGTCTCACTCTGTCACCCAGGCTGGTGTGCAGTGGCACAATCACAGCTCACTGTAGATTCAAACTCCTGGGCTCAAGCGATGCTCCTGCCTCAGCCTCCCCAATAGCTGGGAATACAGGCATGCGCCACACCCTTCCCTTTCTTCTTGTTCTTTTCCAAGGTTCTTGAAGAGTCTATTGTTCTAAAATATGTTGAGCTTCCCAGTTTGCTTTCTCATCCTCAAACAGACAACATTTTCCCTCTAATTCTTTGTGCTGTGCTTCCAAATTCTTCGCCGTTTGCTCACGATGGCGTTGGAGCTCAGCTTCAGAGTCCTTTGGTTTTTGAACTTTTTCTTTGAACTTCATCTTGGGTTCTTTGATCTCCATCTCCATCTCCATCTCCATCATTTTAGCTTCGTGCTCCCTTCTTCATTCTTCCATTCGAGCCAGAGGGCTCTTAGCAAGCTGCCTTTCAGTCTTGCTGTGATTGACTTCCTTACAAGTCACAGCTGCTGTCTTCTGCTTCTGTAGTTCTTGTAGCGTACATTATTAGTAACATCTTTTAAATCCTGCGTGTGTGTTCTTATCAACACATTTCTTAGAATTGTAAAACTACAGTGCTCACCATTTTCAACTCAGGCAACACCCCAGGGAAACTGCCTTCCTCTGACCCTTTGACCATGAACTTCAGTGCTAGCATTACTACCTACCATAGCAAGAGATAAACAGTCCTTTCTCTTTTTAAAAAGCTAACTTTCTTCATCATGTTTCTGGAAATTCCTATATTTTACTTTTATGCTCTTGTATTTCTTTCATTATCTGGTTTTCAAACTGTTAGCATTCCTCTGGTGTGAGCACGTCTGCTTTGGCAGTAAGTGGGATGTTTTTCACTTTTTCATGCAAACATTTCATAAACTCAATATCCAGTGGTTTAAGTCCGTGTCCTGAAGGAGCAATGAGGTGTAAACAACACCGCACCCTGTTATCAAGCATCTGACGTCTGTTTACTCAAGATCTGCATTTAGATAGTCCTCAAATTTACTGCCTTATGTAGTTGATGCCAGGTTGCCAGCAATTACCATTATCTCCTGCATCTCCAGATCCTGGGGTATTTATCAACTGTTGTGAGCAGCAACTGAACACCACCTTCCTTGATTAAAACATTGGATTGTTCCACCTGTAGTCTTTTTAATTCTATGGGAAGGGCCTGGGGTCTCTGGAGAATCCACATCTGTGAGGAATAATGGGTTGATGAGTGTCAACTTTCCCAGTCCAGATTCACTTACTACCATAGCGTGAATTCAGACCCTCTCTTCACCGATCTTCTGTGTACTTGGTTTGGGAGATTGGCTAATCCCACATAGCCTCCACGGTTCTTCTGTTGAGCTATTTTTGTGAAGAGCACATTTCCCGCATTCCAGCGTTCTAGATTCCCACGGCACTGCTGTTGGCACAGCTCTCACGTTGCCCATTTTTTAACTGGGTCGTTTGTCTTTTTGTTGTTGAGTTGTTAAGAGTTTTATACATATTCTGGTTTCTAGACCTTTATCAGATCTATGATTTGCATACATTTTCTTCCATTGTGTATGTTGCCTTTTTATTTTCTTGATAGTGTTTTTTTGAAGCACAAACATTTTTAATTTTGGTGAAATACAGTTTATTCATTTGTTATTTTTTTTCCTCATGCTGTTGCTGTCAAAAACATTTTGATGAGTGAAAGAAGCCAAACCCACTAAAGAGTACATACTGTCTGATTCCATTTATATGAAATTGTAGGAAAGGCAAATCTAAAGGTGTCCATGGTTGCCTCAGTTGACTGGGAAGGGGCACAAGGGAACTTGGTGGCATGATGGGAATATTCTGTATCTTGATTGTGGTGATGGTTACATGGGTGTACACATTTGTCAAAATGTATCCAGCTGTGCACTTAAAATGGGTGTATTTTATCTTATGTATGTTATGCTTCAATAAAGGTGATTTACAACAAAAGAATATGTATAATTTGCTCAATCTACTGTTGACGGGCATTGAAATTTTTTCCTGAGTTTAGCTATTTCAAACAGTACCTCTACGAGCATTCTTGTGCGTGTACTTGTATACACCTATGTACTTATTCTAGTGGTGTGTATATCTAGGAGCGGCACTGCTGGGTCATGGATATGTAAACAGTTACGTTTAGTAGATATTGCTAAATGGTTTTCTGAAGTGATTGTACCAATTTGTGCACTCACCCATGGTGTGGGAGAGTTCCAGTTGCTCCTTACCTTTGCTAACACTTGCTATTTATCAATCTTTTAAATTTTAGGCTTTCTAGTAGGTATACAGTAGTATGGAGTGTGGCTTTAATTTAGATTTTCTGAAGACTAATGAGGTTGATTACCTTTTATTTGGATTGTAACTTGCAGTCTTTATTATTAATTTGTAGGTGTTCTTTAAATATTTTGAATGAAGACTTAGTTATACACGTATAGCGTATATCCAATACGTGACTTGATTTTCAGTTTCTTGTTAGTAATTTTGATAAGCAAATTTTATCAAAATTATAATTTTAATGTCATCTGAATTTTCAGTCTTTTGTTTTATAGTTAACACTTTATGAATCCTATTTAAGAATTTTTTTTCTACTCCATGGTCATAACGATATCCTCCTATGTTCTTCTGGGTGCTTTATTCACAATTAAGCCTACAATTCACCTGTAATTGATTACTTTTGCATGTGGTATAAAGTCAAGATTCATTTTTTGCTTGTATATTTATTTATTTGACCCCACATTTATTTACTGAAAAATCTCTCCTTTTTTTATGGCTCTGTTATACTACCTTGATCATAAAGTATCTGTACATGTGTAGTCTTTTTCTGGACTTTCTTCTCTTCCAGGGGTTGGCCTGTGGCTCTTTGTACAGTTTCCAAACTAAGAATAGTTCTATATTTTTATACAGTTGTTTAAAAAAGAAAAAGAATATGTGACAGAGACTGTGTGTGTCCCACAAAGCCTAAAATATTTACTGTCTGGCTCTTTATAGAAACAGTTTGCCATCCTTTGTTCGGTTCCATTGGTCACTTTCTTTGCACCAAGACAACACCATCTTAATTACTGTGGCTTTATAATACGTGTTGCTATTGGGCAGAATAAGTTTTGCAATTTTGCTTGTCTGTTTTTGTCCATTTGCAGCATCATGCAAGTGTTAGAACTGGGTTTTCAGTTTCTACACCCACACAAAAATCCTGATAAAATTTCAATTGGTTTGATGTTGTGTACAATATTTGAGCATTTGAAATAATGCGTCTTCCAATCTGTGAGTTCAACACTCCCATGAATAAGTATTGAATTAGTCTGTATCTTTTGGGATAATCCTTTGATTTTTCTTCCCTAATCTTTGATACAGTGAATTATTGATTTAGTTTTCTTTTTATTTATTTATTTTTTTAAAATGGAATGCTTCACAAATTTGCATGTCATCCTTGTGCAGGGGCCATGCTGATCATCTTGTTAGTATGTGTGCTGCTGAAGTGAGCTGATTCAGTTTTCACATGTTAAATAAAGCAGCCATGCATTACTGGACTAAACTCAGCTTGTTCATAATGTATGGTGCTTTTTAATACATCACCAGATTTGGTTTTCTGTTTTGTTTAGAATTTTTGCATCTCTCTTCAAGGATTGCCTTCACCTAAAGGCGAGCCTTGGTCTTTTGATGTTGGTGTGTCATTTTGGGTCCTCTGAGTAGAAGACACCAAGAAAGAAGCAGATGCCAAGACAGGATGAGACAGGCAGAAGATTTATTGGAGGGAATGTCTGTGAAGGATAAAGAAGATGTGAGTGGGAGAGGACAGGGGAAAACTTCAGACTGTGATACAGGTCTGACCCTGTCACAGAAGAGAGGGAGAAAAGCCATTGGCCGGAAGGGCCTTGGACAAAGAAGAGATCTAAGAAGGTCTCTGCTAGGCCAGTGAGGGGTCCCCAGGCAAACACTGTTAGAGGAGTCCTGCTTTCCGCAAGAACGGGGAAATGTGGCCTCAGTGTGAACATAGTGGTAGATCCAAAGTGGGTAGCTGGGGCCATTAGTCACTGTGTTCCTGGCAGCAGTTTCTTTGGAAGGAAGTCTGAGTGGCACATCTCCATGCTGGACATGGTGGGCTCTTTTCTTTTTCACTGCTGCTCAAAGGTCCTATTCATTTGGGAGCCCCACCTGAAAGCATATGGTGTTTTCCAGAGTGTTCCTCCTTGGCTGTCCCTGGGTTCCCATTCTTGGTTCCCCAGTGTTTTGGGATGGATGGCAGCTCTGTGCCACTGCTCAGTCTCTCAGCCATTACTTTGCAAACAGAAGATACCTTAAGGCAAAAAAGCAGTGCAAAATGCTGGTCTCACCTCTCTGGACTTCTTCTATTTGGGATCTTGTCCCTTTCAGCCATCTCTGCCTTGGTGGCTTTCTGATGCCTTCACACAGTGTGGTTTATACTTTGTCTAGCTTTTCTGGTGGTGGTTCTTGGGTGCAAGAGTTGATTCTGTAACCAGCTAGTTCACCATAGGTAGATTTAGAGATTTTTGTCTGTTCAAATGTAATGTAATTAATCATGTGTTTATTGTTTGACCCTCACTTTTATTTTGAGATTTCCATTGGTTCAGACATTCTTATATTTTTCTCTTTTCTTTTTTGAGATTAAAAAAGTCATTTCTGTTTTATACTTTCTACTTGAGGTTAAATAATACGTTGTTCTTTTAGTGGTTATTCTAGATATTATAATATGCAAACTCATCAATGTCTAATGGTAATTAAGACTTTATTCTTTATTAAACAATATAAGGACTTGACTTAGAACATGTTAACTCGTATCTCTCTACTACCTACATGTTACTTTTATGTTGTGTTGCAGTTCTCTCAGGTTTTGTTTTTGTTTTTGTTTTGTTTTTCTGAAATGTCTGTTTTAGCCTCATTTTTGAAAGGTATTTTTGCTGGGTATAGAATTCTTCAATAATATTGAAGATATTATTCTACTCTTTTGGCTTCGGTTATTGCTAGTTAGAAGTCATATTTTGGTTTATGGTTTACCTTTCTTTGAGGGTAGGCTTTTAAAAAATATCTGCTTATAAGATTTTTACTGTATCTCTAATGCTTAGGTATTTCATGAGTCTACGTGAAGGTTTCTTTTTATTTTCTTGTTTGGGATTCATAGGGCTTCTCATAACTATGGATGGATATGTTTTATCAGTTGTAGAAAATTTTCAGTCAGCATCACATCTCTTCACATATTATCTGTTTCCTACTGTTCTCTTCTGAGGTCCCGATTAAACATGTAGTAGAATTTCTTACTCCATCCCCCATGGCTACTCAATTCTTTATTTTTTGTTTTTCTTTGTCTTCTTTTTGTCTTTCTGGTCTGCATTCTACATAATTTCTTTCAGTATGTGCTCAGCAAGTTTCTTCTTAGTTAAGTTTTAGATTTTGATTATTAGAAGTTCTTTAGGGTACTACACCACACTTGATCACTTTTTATAGTTCGTCTCTACCACTTTCAGATTTATTTTTTTATTTCTTCAAACATGGTAAACAGACTAGTATTATAATCTGTGTCTGTTATCAGCAGTCTTTGTGAGTCTGTTCCTCTTGTTTGTTTGATCTGGTGGTTTTAGCTCAGAGTGATGGTGCTATTGTCTTTGCCATGTATTTTTTGACTATTTTGTGTTAGTTGACCTTCAGAAATTATTACTGGGAATTCTTTGAGATCTAGGATTAAAAAATCTTTTTTCCAAGGAGATGGGTGTTTGCTTTTGTCCACAGACAGGCTATTACCTGATTTTAGCCTACAAATCCATGTGCAGTTTGGACCACAGCCACTTGTAAGAAATTGCGTTTCCCTTCCTTTTTATTTTCTCCTACTTTGTGGAGCATCAAGGTAGCCTCTGGGTTGGTGGGCCCATTATTTCCAGTTACTCTTACTTTGAAATGTGGAGAAGCATCTCTTAATAGATTCCTAACTGTGTAGGACTTGGGCTTTTTCTTTTGCCTGCTATGTGGAAAAGGCCTTAAAATGGAAGTTCACATTCAGTGGCCTGGACATGTGTTGTTTCATTGGTATCTATAATAGATAGTATTTTGGGATATAATTTTCTAGTAGTTAGGCTTTAAATGTATATGCATTATGAATCAATATAAATTACCTATTCCTCTATACCAGTCCAATTGGCTAGTACGTTGATACATCATTGGATGATTTGCTGTCCATGTGTGTCTTATTCAATGTAGTTGTAATAAAATTACCAAATTATTTGTAGTTTGCTATTATGGGCAATATTTCCTAATGTAAAATGTGTAAGTATATATATATATACACACACACACATATATGCACACACCAAGATAATAAGTGGTTCTATATGTTGCTAATAACAAGTTAGCCTCAGATTATTTATTTTGTTCATGTTTAGTTGACCGGTGGGAAAATATGGACAGGAGGGCTCCAGGGTCATCTTCTAACTAGGACATGGTCAAAACACTTGGGGGCTTCAGATATAAAGGACAGAAGGAAAGAATATGTGTGAATTTTGGCCTATTATATGTATTTTTTAAAGAGATTGAAAGAACTTGAAACTTTTGCTTGAAAGAGAGATGCTTAGGGAGAAAGCAATAGCTGTTCTCACATGTTTGGAAGGATGTTTTGTGCATGCTAGGGTAGATTGTTTGGTATTTCACAATTAGTAAAAGATGTAGGTAGACCCTTTCCCCAATTCTCTACCAGAAAATCCCTACTCAGACTTTGGAGACAATTCATCTGAGTAATGGTTCATGCTGTGTGGTAAACAAGTATAGAATTTCTGCCTCTTGACATGCCCTGTCCTAGGGGTTGGTGGCAGCAGCAGAAATCTCATGAAGGAAAGTAGGGAATCAAGAGGCAAATACTGGATATTAGAATATGCAAAGTAGAATTTTCTTACATACTTAGACTGGTCAGGATGTTTATGGAAAAGAATGTTATTATGTATTACTTTCAGAACAAACATCGTTAAGGATGGTAACTGTCTTTTATTGCTGAATCTTCAGTGCCTAGTAAGTACATGATGCATACAGTAGGAGCCCAAATGTTTGTAGAGCAGATGTAGTGAGTAAAGGGAGGTACACTGGGACATCTCCTTTGATGACCACCCCTTGACTTGGCGCTCTTCTGCAATGGCTGTTTTCAAAGCTGTAAAATTTGGCGTGTTAGTATCTGTACCTCAGCTGTTGGAGGAAAACACGTTTCTTTACTGCCTTCCTATTTTTCTTTCACTTTTCCCCATGAGTTCTGCTAACACAAAGTGTCAGTGGTACTTTTTTGATTTAGAAATCAAATTTCACTTAGCTGCTGAGTGCACAAGCTAGAACAATAATAAGAAAAAAATAAGGTAATTCAGGACATACATAGGAATTTTGACAGCCTCCTTATATAATTAACTGGGAAAGCAAGGTGGACATGTTAGATGAGAGGTTAAGAAAAATCTCTTAACTTCACTTTAAAAATCTCAGGAAACCGTATTTACAGTAATCTAAAATGAAGAGGATGAAATTGGATTAAAGCGAGCATTGTCAGAAAGCTAATTTTAGGAGATTTTGAGACTTAAAAAGACACACTGCATGAAGTTATTAATAATTTGGCAGTTAAGAAAATAAATGCGATTTAAGAAAATCTCTTTAAGGGTTCTGAAACCTTTAAGAAATATGAAATTTAGGATTTCAGAGAACTAACAAGATATGGATATAAAAGTAAAAAAAAGCACATGGTGGGGTATTAATGCTCTCTGGAACATTACTCTCACCTCTGGAGATAACTTCTTTATAGAAATGTTGTTCCAGAGGCAGCCCTTTGGTGATTTTGAGCTGTCTTCTCTTAATTAATTTTTAAAAATTTATAACTGACACGTCATAATTGTACATATTCATGGAATACAATTTGATGTTTCAGTGCATGTACACAGTGTATAATGGTCAAATCAAGGTAATCTAAAAGAGTTGAGCTATCTTTTTAGCTGCTCTGTAGCTTAAGATCTTGATCGCAAACATAGTGAGCTGGATAATCTCATTTTCTTTCTGACCACTGTCCAGTTAGTCTGCATTGAGAGTATGCGATTCATAAATCCAGTTAGTAAAAAGCTAATTGTAATAGTTACAGTCCCTACTTTTAACATTTAACAGATCACTTTTCATCTTTGGTATAAAAACGGAAGAAGTATGTGCATATAAATGCTGAATACGTAAGGTTGAGAAAAAGATTTCTTGTTTATTCGTTCACTTAGCAAACATCTGTTGAGTCACTGCCATGAGCCACTAACCTCATTGCTGGGAAGAAAGCGGACATGGGCTCCAAGCTCAGTTCCTTCAGATAGTTGCTCACATGTCACCTGTCAGAGAGGACTTCCCTGACCATTTCATAAAGCAGCCCCGCCTCTCCCTGTCCTTCTGCTAATTGTTCTCCATAGCACTTACCACCATCTCTCATGTTACTTATTTCTCTCTCAGTTGGAATGCAGAGTAGACTTGGTTTTGTTTGTTCTTTTTTTCTTCAAACCCAGGACATAACTGAGTCCATCATTAGTTGAGCAAATTAAAAAAGAAAAGAAAAGAGAAAAACACATAACAGTTACTGGCATGTACACATTTAATGGACATATATATATATATATATATGACACGGGCTGTGATTTCATGAAGCTCTTAGTCTGGTGGAGGATGAAAGGTAAAATAATTGTGTAAGTGCAGAAATGAAGGCATGTATAGTAGTTGCAGGATTACAAAACAAGGAGTCATTTAGCCACCAGGGAAGGGTTCTCAGGTGGGGTGTCCATCAGGTGGACTGTTGACAGATGAAGAGGATTTTATCAGGAGGAAGGAAAACAGCATTCCAAAACAGATTTCAGAGATATTTAGAAGCTATATTTGCCCAGATCTGGTAGAAGGACGTGGGTGGATTGTATGTCACTGGTGAAGGATGACTTACAGAGGACCATGCTTCGCTCTTCCGGCTTGAGTGACTGGGTAGATGGAGGTGCCGTTACCTGAAGGATTGAAGGATACAGGAAGGGAAACATACCTCCCCCACCCCTCAGAAATGAATTGAATTTGGGATAAGTTGCATTTCTGATGCCTGTAGAATGTTAAGTAACTAGTTGAAAATTTGAGTCTGGAGCTCATAGGGAGGGAGAGTTGGGGGTTTAAAAGTAGATTTGAAAGTCCTCATTGTATATGTTATGATTAAATCCTAGGCATAAATGAATCCACGCACAGACAGCAGGAAGACATTTAGGATAAAGATAGGACCCTAGGTAAGACAAAATCTAAGAGGTGGTCAGGGAAAGAAGAATCAGAAAGGAAATCTGAGAGTAAGTAGTGGAAAGGTATGAGAATAACCGGATTGAGTTGGTGATTTGCTAATGAAGAGGTGAAAATTGCAAGGGAGAAGTGGAAAACTTGTTATTTGTCATAGAGGATTCGTTAAGATGGGAACCAGAAAGGTACTGTTGGACCGGGCCTGAAAATGGCAAATTGGTAAAGTTACTGAGAACAGTTTCAATATAGTAGACAGTAGGGATGAAGACAGCAAGTGTCAGTGGATTGGAACATAAATTAGAGCAGTGAACTTCAACGAGGAGGGGTAGGTAGGTGGTGATTTTGCACCCAGGAGACATTTGTTAATGTCTGAGAAACTCTGAATTTGAGGTCAACGAAGATAAGCAAGTATAGACTATACTTGCAAGAAGTGTGAAAATGAAGGGGTAGAGACAATAGCTGTGGGAAAGGGTGGAGAGAACTCTTGTTGTTGTTTTAAATTTGGGAAGCTTTTGTATGTCTGTGAGGTTTGGAGAGAAGCCCAGGGATTGACCAAAGTTTTACGTAAGAGAGAGTTATGGGAATGAGGTCCCAGAGAAGGCAGGCGACTAAATCCTCACCTGAAATAGGATAAAGGAGGGGAGGATGGGCAAGGAAAAAAAAAATATCCATTGTATCCATGGCTGGATACTTTCTGGACAGCCCTTGTGTAGTTTGTGAAATTCCTGAAACTTAAGGGGGAGAATCTGATGCTGTACAATCTTCAGATACTCTAGAAGGCAGATCCCAGGACTCTGTTGTTCATTGCAGGATAATCAGTGCTTGGCACGTTGTAATATTTGTTGAATGAATAATATCCTTGGACAGTCTTGCTTGTCTACTTTATACTGCCAGAAAATTTTGGTTCACAGCTGACACCTAGTGGTAGTGTACTTAAAATACTGTTGAGAGGCAGATTTTTCTTACACCATTAGAGGGAAGCAGTACAGATCGGTTGTGGTACGATAGCTTTGTCCCAAAAACAAGTCTCTGAATCGGTTTAGGGGCAGTTTTACTGTTGGTGTTTTCCAGGGCCTTCGTTTGAATCAGTCAGCAAATATTTATTGACCATCCATGGCAGAGCCAGGCACTGTTCTGTCTGCTGGAGATTTTCATGTAGCATATGTTCTCTTGCATGTATGAGCTCACTAAGTTTGAATACACAGGCAGAGCAGTTGCACTGGGAATGGGTAACTTGTTCAGAAACTTAATTTAGGCTTCCGTTGTGATTTTTCACTTGTGAAAACTTCATAGATTTATTTTATAGCTTTGGGGGGCTACCATGTCTGTGTCATGACATACTGCTTTTTATAAGTAGATATTGAGGAAGATGAAATACAAGATTGAGTTTGTTGTCAGCTTATATTAGAAAACCACACTGTACAGAATACTACCTACTATGAAGAACTATTGAAAGATCTTGTTGTCTTTCCTTTAAGAAACAGTAAAGTTCTTGTCTGTTAGTGATGTATACTAAAGTATTTACGAATGAGTTGACGTATCTGGGATTTGTTTTAAAATGTTTTTAGAAAGAAAGTGGGTGGATTTAAAGGAAACGAGATTGACAGACATTTCATAATTATTTAAGCTGGGTCCACGAGGATTTATTCTGTCTGCCCTGTTTTTTGTGTATGTTGGACATTTTGCCATGATAAAATGTTAAAAAAAAATTAGGTGGGTGTGGGTTGGAAGAAAGCTTAACATTGATTAAGATAGAACATGGTTTGCTTTTTTTATATAATATATTTTCTTGTTTTTTTTTGTTCTATTTATTGCTTAAAAGATCAGTTTGAGTAGAGAGATAGTATGTTTTTACTTATAATAGATACAATGCGATTGAGACTGGACAGATGACATTCTATTTCTAATATCTAGAGATTATTGGAATTGAGGGTTGGGATTTCATGATAATTGTTGGATCTGCAGATTGGAGATTTGGGAGACATAATTTTAAAATGCTAGCTACCACTCAAAGTGAGGAAATCTTGAGTGGGAAATTTGGGAACAGTTAGATTTATAAGTTGATACATTTTTCTTTCTTTAGTGCTTTTGCCTTTACCAAAAAAAAAAAAAAAAAAGACTAGTAATCTGCCATACCAGTCTTCCTAAACTGGATTCTGCTTAATTGTCATATAAGATGTGTTTACCTTATGATACATGTGCATTTTAAATGTTAGAAGGTATGTCTCTTTTGGGCTCTTAAGATAATTTTGTATGACATCAGTAAATCAAATCCCCCCAATAAAAGTTAGAATCCTGTTTTCAACAATAAAAAATAATAGTTATGAAATATTTCAGGCAAACAAAATTTAGGGGGAACAAATGTAATTTCCAAATACTTGCCATCCATCTTTGTCATCTTAACATTTTAGCATCTTCCCCAACCACCCACTTTGCTCTTTCCCCTTCTCTCTCTTTCTCTAAAACATAAATGACTGTAAATATAGCTAAGGCCCTTATATTCTTCTTCTTTCCTATTCTCTTTGCCCGCAGGTAACCCTAGCCTGAATTTGATATTTATTACTCCTTATGTTTTTTTTTCCTTGATGGATCCGCAGTTCCTAACCATCACCCAATAAATTTGCCTACATGCTGTTTTTCCTGTGGCAATGTATTCATTCTCCATCAAAGGGAAATAAATATCCTTTTTCATCAGACTTAACTTCCATATATATTTCAATCCATATTGGGGTTTCAGTGATTTTTGATCTGAAAAGTAGATATTAATTTCAGTAAGCCATTTGATTGACTTTCCTTAAATAATTGATGCCTGGTGCTTTCATATTCAGTTGTGTGATATACCTCTTTAGTTTCCCAGCTTTGTGGAGAGTACACTTCTTGCCAGTCTAATCTGATTTTTATACTGAAGTAAAGTGTCATTTCAATGGCCTTTCGTTGTGTAGAGAGGAGGAGTTTTTTTGTTTGTTTGTTTTACAACAAAGAAATCAATGAATACTTTTTTGGGGGAAATAACTCATAAAAGTAGAGATGATTTGGTTTGATTAAAGAAATTCTTTAAAGCATGTTTGAGAATTTTGAGAGAGAAGAAACAAAACAAAAGCCTAATCTCAGTGATAGCCACTATTTTCTATTGCATTGCTTTTGGTTAAAGTGTGGGATGGCTTTTCTGTGTATAAAGTATGTATTTTTTTCAGTCTGTTAAGGAATATATTTCTCTTGTCCCCAGAACTATAGGATCCCCTGACCTATAATGATCTATTTCTCTGTGAATCTTCATTGCAGAGTCCTTTTTATAATTGGCATAGTTCAAATCTTGCTGCTTCTTGTAAGTAATCTATTTGCTTAGTCTGCCTGCTTTGTGTATTTAGTATCTTAAATTTTCAAATAATTTAAACATTGCAAGTGATTTTGACTTTAGCATTCTCCAAAGAAGGAGAGAGATTTAAATCATTCTTGTTGACTGCCAAAGCCCCCAGGCCTAAAGATGTGGCACTTGGTTTTAAACACAGTCTCTTTGAAGACAGGTGTGTAGTTTGCGTCAGAGTTACTGGAAGTTTTTTTGGAATTGTCCCTCTTACCTTTCTACCTTCTTTTCTTGCATGTGTTTTTCTTTGGCCTGTATTCTTTAACTTCCTCATGATATGACAGTTGAGTTTTATGGGTATTCTTTCAACCAGGATTTATTGCTCACTTGCAGTGTGACAAGCTCTGTGTACCCTAGGTCATCCCTGATCTGTATGTAAACCTTCTGAAAGTTTATAAGCAGACTAGCATAATAGCAAGTAATATTCATTAAATACCTGCATGTGCTAGGTATTATATAAGCGCTTTAATGGATTATCTCTTTTAATCCTCACAGCAACCTCGCCGGGTAGGAATAATTATCATCATCCTCATTTTTCAGATGAGTAAAACATCACATATAAGTAATTTGTCCAAAATCACTTGGAGATAGGATTGCCAAATAAAATATAGGATGCTCAATTCAGTTTGAATTTCAGATAGACAACTAATAATTTTTAGTTTAATTATCATCAAAAATTGCAAAATCTGATGACCCCACTTGGAAGGTAAATGGTAGACCTGGGATTTTAAACCATGTAATCCAGTTGTAAGGCCCAACGTGTTAATGATTGACTTACACTATATACAGAGAATAAAAATCACATCCACCTGGACATTCAGTATTTGGATAGTAGCTACTACCTATATATAATTAACTTTTTTTAACTCAAGTTATTTTTCCCCAATTGATCATATTTACTACAGTGTAAACACATGTGCATTCTTTGATTTCCACTGTAATGTTCAACTTCAAGTGTATTTTTTTATATATATGCTTTTTATGTCTTCTTGCTTAAATCTGTACTAATTATGTATTAACTAACATAAAATGAGACTTTTTCTGTACCTGGTCACCTTAGCCTTTCTCATCCATGTGAGGAACATTGTCTTTTTACTTTCTTTTCTGCATATGCAGAAAGATTTAATTACATGCATGTTCTAAAAAGACACATTTTCCTTTTCTTTTGATAAGGTCAAGGAAATGACACTTGAGTAATGTATTTAACAATTCTTTGAAACATGTCCCATGTGTTCTCAAAAACTTGAGAAATTTAAAATACAGTCTTGGAATTGAAAGAAGCTTTTACTAAGAATTGCCAGGGAAGCCATCTGGCTCTGTTAAATAGTCACACAGGGAAGAAAGGAGACATTTTTCCTGGTGAATTATCACAATTCAGGATCAGGCTTTTAGTTTTGCATATCTAGACATTTACTTACAAAAACTAAAGACCCAAGAGATAAAAGGACACATATTTTAAATTTGATACTTTTGATTTCGAGTTTTCGCAGAATTACAGACTACAATATATTAAAAAGAAGATACCCTTAAAATTAATGAGCCAAGTGTTTAACTCAAGACTTAGAGTCAAGGAGTATGAAAATTAAAGAGAAGTATATTTTCTATTGAAACCTACTTCTATTTAAGAGATACTTATGGGAAATTTTTCTCTTGTTTAGAAGGAATTGGATAATATTGGGTAGCAAGTCAGACTATTGGAGAAAGTTCAGAAAGGAAAGTGAGCAAGAATCACGGGTATAACTCTCAGCAGATATAATAGTACTTGCTATAGGATTGGCCTCTATTTTAATCTATTCCATCTTCATATGTTTTCAGGCATAGTGTATTGAAAGATTTGTCAATGGCAAAGTATCTGACTTTACAACGGCAGTCATTGCAAAATTAGTATTTCCTTTATTTAACACCAAATTATTTTGGACCACCTCTGTTCTGTGTAAGTGAAATTTTCTATCAGAATTTTCAGAAGTCACTGCATTGCTACCCAACCAACTTTTTATTATTTTGTAGAATTCATTAGTAGTCATTTTACATTTTGTATTTTTAAATATAAGCATATAATCACCTTTGAGACACAGTGGACTAGAAGACATTAATAAGAAAAATGTCTCTTCTCTTTTATTATATAAATCTTTCCATGAAAGCAATGACTTGGTACAACAAACTTATTAGGCCCTCAGATCTCTAGCCAAGAAGATAGATGGTTTTTTTTTAATGCCAACTGTTGTAAATTGTTGGGTTGGCCACAGAGGGACCTAACCTGATCACCAACTTGATTAGAATTCGGTGTTTGCATTTTAAATGAATTAAATTGAAAAGAAAGTATTTTCCCTTATAAATTAATTATAAATGGACTATTTGTATTCAGTAAAGCTTGAGAAATGAATTACTTTCAATTATTTTTGAAGCAGCATGGAATGCCACATTCGACTTCAGACATGGGTTCAAATTCCTGCTCTGCCTCTTTGCAAGTTACTCAGTCTCCGTTTCCTCGTCAGTCAAATGACAATGTTAGGATCATAATGCCCATCTTCAAGGCTTGTGCAAATTAAACTAAGTAATAAATGTCTTAATTCACCAAATAATTATTTGTTAAATGCCTGCTCTGTGCCAAGCAGGGTTCTAGGTGCTGTGGATGTCAGTGATCATGATGAAATTCCTGCTTTTCATGTTAGTGGAAGAGGCATACAACAAACGTGAGCAAATGAAATATAATTTTAGGTAGTGAGCAGTAAGTTCTAGGAAGAAAGATAAAGCCTGGCACACACAGAAAATTTCAAGTGGCAGAGCAAGGATTTGAACCCACGTCCAGTGGCTTCTAAAACAAGGAATTCCTTCTATACCCTATTGCCTCTTGAGTAGTTATCCATTCATTGCTTTAGAGGGCTGCTTTCAGAATAAATAGCTAAGTATGTAATGGGAGCTACTGATATCCCTTTATTAGGAAACTTCTTTTGGGCCACCTTTGTGCATAGAGCATGATAAAAATTCGGTTTCATATGGCAATAATTATGAATTCTTTATATTTGACACTTAATCATTTTCTGCTCAGTACTGCTATTTAATGAGTATTATTATATTACTCCATTATTATATTATTATATTACTCCAAAATATGCCTTATTTTCTCAGTTATATTCTTCTGTAAGGGTCTGGACTGTGTCTTCTACTTCAGTGGTTCTCAAACTTGAGTATGCATCACAATCACCTCAGTTTCTGACGCCAGAGACCCAAGGCGAGGTCCGCAGATTTGTATTTCTCACAATGCCCAGGTGATACTGATGGCGCTGCTCTGGGGCCCACACTTGGAGAACTGCTGTTTGCCTTTGTGTACAATACTTACCATGCCATTCATCACTTCGCTGAAATGTGCTCTCATCGGGGAATCTGCCCTTGACCTCTGTTCAACCGAAACTTCCAGTTCTGAAATTTTAAAGTATATTAGGATCACCTGGGAAACTTGGTGACAAAGCAGATTTCTGGTCGGACTGCAAAACATCCATTTCTAGCAAGCACCTTAGATGTTAATGCAGATGATCCATGGACAACAGCTTGCGAAATTTCTGACTTACAGAGTGGATCATGCTGTCCTCGTTGCCATGACTGTCTTTTGTGTTTGTCTCTGATTGTTTTTTTGTAATACACCGTCATCTGTTTGTGTGTCTTTCTCCTACCAGAGTCCCTGAAAGCAGAGGAATGTGCCTTATTCATTGTTATGTCTTAATGCTTAGCACAATGCAGTATTAAAAAGCCCTAGAATGAGTATCGCCTGTGTAATCAGCATTAGCACTTGTTAGCTGTGTGACCTTGGGAAACTTACTTAATCTCCCTCAGCCTCAGTTTCCTCTTTTTTGAATGGTGGTAGTAATACTTGCTATGGGAATGAGCTCTGAGATGTGTGTAGTTAGTGTAGTAATTGACACACAGAATATACCCAGTAAGCGGAAACCATTACAATGTTGTGGTTATAGTTACGTTACAGAAGAAGCAAAATAAATGTTTGAATTAATGAAAACCCCTACGTTATGATCTTAGCATCCAAATTCAGGCTATGACTTTAACACTTCATTAAAAATCTTTGCTTAATTGTCTCAATTAAATATCATTTTATATTTTGGTGTTTTAATAAAATATTGTGAAGTAAAATTGTGTTTTGGGCCTTTTCTCTATGTCAGGAAAACAAAGAAACCGCTTGGAACCAATGGATACCATATTTGTTAAACAGGTTAAAGAAGGGGGACCTGCCTTTGAAGCTGGATTATGCACAGGTGCTGATATTCTTCTTTAAACCATACCTTTTCATTTCCTTTGCACTGTAATTCTTTCTTCTTCCACATTTATGTTGCATATTTCTTCCTTTTCTATCCTTCTGTATGCTTCTTTTTTTTTCAAATCTGCCATTCCTGTTTTTCCTAAGCTTTTTTTTTAAAGACAGGTTCTCATTCTGTTGCCCAGGTTAAAATATAGTGATGCAATCATAGCTCACTGCAGCCTCGAACTCTTGGGCTCAGGCGATCCTCCCACCTCAGCCTCTTGAGTATCTGAGATTACAGGTGTGCACCGCCACGCCCAGCTAATTTTTTGTCTTGTTTTTTGTAGAGATGGTATCTCACTGTGTTGCCCAGGCTAGTCTCAAACTCCTGGCCTCTAGCGATCCCCCTCCCTTGACCTCCCAAAGTGCTGGGATTACAGGTGTAAGCCACTGCTTCTGGCCTCTTTTTCCTATTTTTGAGACCTTAATACATATTTTTTGATACCCATGGATGGGTTTGAACAGAAATAACAATATACATTGATAAACTGTGGGCACTTTTAGTTACCACAGAGATAATAGATTCTTGGATGGTCCTTTAAGGAACATATTTTGCATACATTGAATTTTGACAAAGAATTACAAAAGAGCAAAATGATAAAGGTATTTATTGGGCATAATTGAAATAATCCTGGATTTCCAAATCTGGAAGTGCCTGATCTGCCAGAGGTGAATTAATTAATTTTGTAGCACAAAGAGTGGCTTGAGTCTGAAGGTATCAGTGGACATGGTCTCATTGGCTGCATCTAGTAGCTGTTTTTTCTAAAATATTTTGCGATCTGTGATTTTAATGAAAACAAAGTAGAGATTTCATTTATATTAGTGCACACTCTAAAATAGTTACTCTTTTCTCTAGTTTTTAAACATTAAACAATTTAAAATGAAAATTAGTAAAAAAAAATTTTACTACCTTTTGAATAAAATGTATTTCTAACTACAAGTATAATAAATAGTGAGTATCATTGCTAAGATTTATTAGGATTCACTGTTAATGTTTTTTTTTTTGGAGACAGAGTCTCACTCTGTTGCCTGGGCTACAGTGCCGTGGCGTCAACCTAGCTCACAGCAACCTCAAACTCCTGGGCTGAAGTGATCCTCCTGCCTCAGCCTCCCAAGTAGCTGGGACTACAGGCATGCGCCACCATGCCCGGCTAATTT
>CAUYRT010015119.1:0-23010 GCA_963574885.1 Lepilemur ruficaudatus | reverse complement strand
AGCTAAGTTAAATGGCTAATGATAGAAGCCAGCCTGTTTCAGGTGACCACAGATTCTGAGACTAGATGTGATATTTTTAAAGACATGGCTATTTTTCTCTACAAAAATTAAACATTAAACTACCCACATAATTGTAATATCCTACCAGGCAATCAAAAACAGAGGAAGAGCTAATTCAGAGCTTGTTTTCTGAGTCAAACAATCAAACAACAGCAAATCTCCCACCTACCCCAATTTATCAAGTTCTTGCTGCTGTATTATAACAAGGCCTTCACACCCACACCTTATTATTATCTTCATGTGAATACAAATGTAAAGTTACAGAGTTTGGAGTGGTTTTCAATTTGGAAACATCTCAGTCCCTTTTCCTTTGGAGAACTTTGGACAGGTTGACCCATTTATGATGTAATACCAATTATGTTAAATAAAGGAAATATTCCTTTCACTGTGAGACTTTTATACATGTTTCCCCCCGCATCATCATCTAATTTCTTTTTTGTTATTATCCTCCATAATTCTTTCTTCCTCACTTTTAATTCTTTTGATTTTTATTTTGGGGCGTTTCCTCTAGTGACTAACTTACGTGGCATGCCTCACCTAATGCATGAACATGGAGCTGAGTTTCCAGCACAGAGGGGATGCGTTTCATTCAGGGTCACATTATGTAGAGGGAAAAGCCAGTCAGGACTTTGACTTTCTGTTTGTCACATAGCTACTGAAAGGATTTCAGATCCTCACAATTCTTGTATTTTCCCCTTTCATCCAATTCAACTGGCTTCTCTCCTGCACCATGCTCCACCTTCTTTTCCACCACCTTCCTCCTTTCCTTCACCTGCCTCTTTGCATCTGCAGCAATCCATCAGTGAAGGAATGCCTTCCTTCCCTGAGTTGGGATCTGCAGTGAAGGCTGGATTAGCTTCTTAAATCAGCTGAAATCTACTCAGGGCCATTTTGATCTGTGCTAGAGCACTGGGCTCTCATTGGAGCTGCAATGCAGCCATTTACTAAACATGTGTAGGGAAACACTATATGCCAGACACATGGTAGGAATCAAACAGACAAATTCCCACATCCTTGTGCCTCTGGTCTGGCAAAGGAGCCAGGTAATAGACACAGGTGGACATGTGTATGGAATGGCGGGTGGTGATGAGCACTGGGGAGGATAAGGGAGCGAGGCCAGCAGGACGGAGGACAGAAGGTGGAGGCAAAGGCTCTCTGAAGAGAAGAACTTTGAGCAGAGGCCATGGAGCTGAGAGAGAGCCATTCGACCGTGGGCAAGCAGAGTTCCAAATGAGGGGACAGCAAAGTCCCTGGGCAGGGATGTGCCGAGAGTGCCTCAGGAACAGCAAGGAGGGCAGTGCCTCTGTAGGGCTGTGATGGGGAACAGAGAAGGAAATTGATGCTAGAAGCAGCTGGGGGCCCGATTCTGCCCTTGAAGAACGCTATAGCTGGGAAAATAAGGCAGATTTTAAAAATGTAAAAACAAGAAACATTATTTATTACAGTGCAACACATCATCTCAGACAAAATAAGTAGTTCCTGTTTTGTCTTATTGCAAACAAGAGTGCTACTGGACATGTGAAAAGGGAAATAATCCAGTGGCTGGGGTGCAAGTGAGGAAGGCTTCCCAAGAGAGGGTGGCCTTGAACTGTTCTCATTCTTTCATTTACTCAGCTTGTATTTGTTGAGTGTCAAATATGGGCCAGGCTCTGTGGTAGGTGGTGGAACCTGTGATGAGCAAAACAGAACAATTGCTGAACCACGAACTTACAGTCTTCATGGGGAGACAGAGGTAAGGCAAAGAATCACACAAAGGAGATATAATTACAAACTGTGCAAATGCTCTACAAGCACAGTGGATCATGCACCTAATGTAGCCTGGGACCGAGGAAGGAGCAGGTTGCTAGGGAGGATGGTGCACGGGAAGTGGCCCGATGACAGGGAGCTAGCCTGGCAGGGCGTGTGCAGAGCCATCTGGGCAGAGACAGCATGGGGTGGGCCCAGGTGGAACAGGCCAGGCTTATTTGGGGAACTAAAATGCAGCCAGCATGGCTGAGCATAGCCAGAGTGGGGTGGGGTAACAGGGAGGGTCTTTTCACAATGGGACTGCAGCCAGAACATGTGGGGCTTTGGATTTTAGGGGAGTGACATGATCAGATCAATGGTTTAAGATGCTCATGCTCCAAGGTGTGTAGGGAAATGTATTGCAAGAGGTCAAAGAGGCAGCGGGGCCAGGTTAGAGGCCATTGCTGTAGCTAGGCTGAGGTGACGCTGGCTTAGACCAGAGCTGTGGCAGTGGAGGTCACGAGCAGGACAGGCATACCTTTGCTGAACATTCACCAGGTAGACCTCAGGGGACCTGTGGAATTTTGGTTTATCTATGTTGTGAAAAAATTAGAAATGCAAAGAAAACAAAAACCCTCTGCTTGTAAGTTCTAAAATTCGAGCAATGAAATATACTTTGACTGGAAAACCCATGCAGTCTCACTGATGAGCTCGCATGTCAGCAATAATTGTCTTTTATTACCAGAAAGGCTTTGAGAGTCTGGTTTGCTGCTTTCATACAAATGGCAAAATAATGATGACCTTATTCATGTAACAAATAGAACACCTGCTATGTGCTAGGGACAGTTGTGGGTTCTGGGACACCATGGTGAGTGAACAAGGTCTGATCTCTTTCCTCAAAGAGCTGGTATTCTGACAAGACTTACGTTCCTGTGTATTCTTTTAAAAATATATATTTTTGGCCAAAAGGGAATAATTAAGAGTAATGTGTTTCTTAAATACTTCATTTTGATATAGGAAAGTGTAAAATAATAACTTCTGAACTTTTATGGGAAGGCCTCAAAAGCTCTGTTAAAAATATTTTAAAAGTAAATAAATTAATAGGCAAACAACTTACTGGGAAAGCATTTGCCACCAAACTAACCAAGGAATCCTATTATTACCATATAAAGATTTTGCATAAATCATTAAATAAAGCAAGATCCCTCAACAGAAAAAAAATGTGCTATAGACATGAGAAGTACTTTTAAAATAAGTAATACAAACGGCTTCCAAATCTGAGAAAGTTGATCTCTGCAGGAACAAAAGAAACACCAAATAAATCAACCAGATATCTGTCCCCCCAACATTAGCAAAAATTTCTGTTTTTCAATCATGATATTTAGTGGTGTGTAGGTGCGATTGAACCAGTGTGAACTGATACAACTTTTCTGGAAAGTAGTTTGGTAGTATATTTGATGAAGCTTAAAATGTCAAATCCTTTTACTTAATTCTATTTTTAATAATCATGGATAAATAACATCCTAAAATAATCATGGATAAAGACAAAGATTCACGTATATACAAGTGGGTAAAGCGTTCAAGATAGGGCACAGATAATAAGCTTATAAGGTCAGAAAATTGACTCTGTGACCTGAATTGCAACGAGGTTTTTCAGAGCTTCCAGTGATCTTATTTTGACTCTGCTATAAACGGATTGAGGGGCCTCAATGAAGATCTACACCATCTGAGTTGCAGTCTCCATCTATTTCCTGGTTGGGAGAGGACATTGTACTGATTTAGCCCCAAAGCAGGACTGCAGAGTGGAGTTTCCTTGTTCTGCCTCAGAGAGCTGCCCAAGCCTTCTTTTAGCCCAGAGACTGGATCACAGCCTTATCACACCTGCTAGAAGCTCTCTGCTGCCATCTCCAGTCCTCTCTTCTCTCTCAGTCCTGCCTTCCAGCTCCATTCCAGATTTTAAGAGCTTTAACACACACACACACACACACACACACACACACACACACACACACAAACACACACACACGTGCACACACACAAACACATGACGAAGAGGAAGGAAATAAAGACACCAATGGGTTTGGAATCAATAATAATAATTAGTAATGCTTATATAGTGCATATGTCAGGAAGTACACTTTATACATATTAACTAACTTAATTCTCATAATGCCAATAAATAAAGTAATAGTATCATGAGGTAGATACTATTATGACGCCCATTTTACAGAAGAGGAAACTGAGGCACAGTGACTTGATCAAGGTTATGCAGCTAGCATGTGGCAGAACTGGGATTTGAATCTAAGCAATCTGGGTTCAGAATCCTGCATTTAAATCACCATATCATACTGTCTCTTTAATCGAATGATTGGAATCAATGTTCTGATTCTCCTACCTACCAACTGGGTGACTAGGAGAGGCGCTAAGTATGTCGAAGCCTGAGTTTCCTATCGTGAAATGGGCAGGGTAAGCATAGTCACACCAACCACAATGAGTGTTGTGAGGGTGGAATTAAATGATGTGTGTGAAACTCCTGACACATGATAAGCATCCAAATACTTATGGCATTATTATTCATAATCACATTTTAATTGCATGTAAGATTGTACATTGGCTTTGCCATAATATTTAACTACCATTTAAAAAAGCATTGCAAAGACAAAGCTGTACTGACCTGAAAGAATTGGGGGCCCATTTCTTGTGTTGAAGCATTTGGTGGTTGTGCAGCTTACTGAGGGGTTCTGATCTCCACCTCTTTACCAAGTTTCCAGGCCGTCTGCATAAGCTGGAAAGCCTGGTGACTCTAGGCCAGGCCTCTGCCTGTTGTGGGATCACAGCAGTGAGTTTGACAAAAAACCGTTGGCAGTTCCCTGTCACTGCAGTGCACAGCAGCTATGGCTGGGTGTGAAGGAACTCACAAATATGCTCCCGTACAAAACGTCGTGGGGCTCTGGATGCAGACTTTAGAAGTGGGCTTGCCCATCTGTTTGATTCTATCTTTTGGCTTCTAAGGAATGGCTGTGGTGCAGAATTCTATGCCAACCACAAGAAAGCAGTTACAAGCACATCTTGATCCACCTCGTCACGCATGTGGTCACCATTTGCTCATTTTGATCCTGCAGAGTAAGGGTTCTAAGAAAAAGAGAAAAATAGATTCTTCATATACCCCAGAGTAGAAGTGGAAATGGAAACACCTGTCCTGGGTAATCCTGTCTGCACCATGTTTAATGGGTTTCCATGTTTATTTATATAAAATTTACATCTGCTGATTGTCTTCAATTTTCCTTTTTTTAAAAAGGTGTGAATTAACTTTGTGCTTAACTCCTTACTTGATCTCGCATTCCTTGAATCACTTCAGCCTCTTGCTTCTGCTGCCACATCTCCTACTACTTACTTTGATCCTCTTACCTCCATATAAGGACCCTTGTGGTGACATTGGCCCACCCAGGTAATACAGGATAATTTCCCATCTCAAGAACCTTAACCCAATCTCATCTGCAAAGTCCTTTTGTCCAAGTAAGAGAACATAATTACAGGTTAGGATATGAATATCTTTGGGGGAGCCATTATTTAGCCAAACACACATGATCAGATTTGTGTTTTGGAAGTATCACTCTGGAGATCACATGCACAGTTAAGAAGTGTGACAGACGTTCAGGCAAATGAACCATAGCATGTTGCACTAATGCAGGTACAGCTTTGAAGTAAGATGTGACAGTGAGGCAGGAAGGGGATATGCATTTCAAGGATGTCTAGGAGTTTAAATTAACAAAGATTTCAGGACCAGCAAGAAATGGGGAGAAAAGGAGAGGAAAGAATCAAGATTGCCTTCCAATTTTTGTTTTCAGTTAGGTGGTTGTGATATAATTAATCACAGGAATGCATGAGAATTGTGTTGTGGGGGGCAATTGGTTCAGTTTGGGTCATATTGTTTGGGTAGCTGTTGGAACTACATGGTGATGCCAGATGCCATTGGAAATTCAGACCTGGAACTGCCCTGAGAAAGAGATCATCTGTGGAGAACACATTGAGTAGGAAGAGAAGTTCAAGAGAGAACCCTGGAGGCTCCAACATTTGAGAAGAATGGCCAGGTAAGGAGACAGAGAAGGGAAGAAAGAGAGATGTCATTGAAGCGAAGAGGTTAGAGGATTTCAAGAAGGAAGGAATTGGCTGGGATGTCAGGCATCTTAGAGACTAAAGTAAAATCAGGTCCAAAGACCCAAATCTATCAGACAACGGAAACAGATAAAAGGCAATGTTGGATCTTATCAAGAGCATTTTAGAAGGCCTGTGAAGCCTGACGCTAATGAAAGGATTGAGGGTGAGTGAGCAGCAAGAAAGTAGAGAAAACGAATGCAAGCTGTTATTGTATTTCAAGAAGTTTAGCTGTAAAGAGAGGGCAAAGATTGTATAGTCAATAGAGAGAGAAGCGTGTTTCCCTTAGTAATGGCGATGGCTTTCCCATTTTATAACTTAAGAGAAAAATCCATTGAAGAGGAAGATGATGAGGATAAAGGCAGAAGAGGCTGATGGAGAGAGGAGACGAGTCAAGATCCGTTTAAGGGTTAGCTCCATGGACAGAAGTGGAGAAGGAGACACATATGTAATAAATGAGCATATATCTATGTACTCTGAAGGGGGATATGGCAAAGATGAGAGAGATTGAGCTTAAGCTTGACGGCATCTATGTCTTCTATGATGTAGGTTCCTCAACCCAGGAACTGAAATCTGAGCTCCCATGCTCGGTCTGGGATAAGCATGCCCAGGTTTGGGTCCCAGCCCTGCCGCTTCTGAGCTGGGTGACCTCAGGTGAGTTTCTTAGCTCCTTTCCGTCTCCTTACCTGTAAGCTGTGGATGCTAACATTCCTTACCCACCACAGACTTACAGATACTCTGCACAATGTGCTGAAGGAATATTAGGCATTATTATTATTTGCACAAATCTGAGTGCTTTCTTTCTCCCCTTTCATAAACATTTTAAAAATGCTTATTGAATTCATTCTTTAGCTTTTCAAGATTTCTTTCCATAAAAGTTGTTTAAAGTTTAATATTTGCCAGTGTGTTCTTTGGATATATCTGATCTTCAACTACAACATAACTTGTTTAAAGAAGATAATCTGTAAATGTTACTTTAGCTTGATACACAAGGATGTCAGGCCCATGGAGATGCTATAATAGTTTAAGATTTGCAAAATCCTGTTTTAAATCCATATCTGGGAGAATGCTTGATGTAATATTTATACCTGCAGCTCCAATAGGGAGTTTTACAAATTTCCTTGTATGAGATTTTCATCCTGTCATTTCTAAATTTGAGCGTCTTCAAGGCTACCTGTGACTTCATGGTGGGGAGCTCCAGGTCTTAACTAATATGTCTCCATAAATCACTGTCATAGGCTAGCTAGCCTCAGACGCATGCTGAGTTTTCACAAATCCTAGATCTGATGAATTCTAGGCATTAAATATGGCTTAATTTATCTCTAGAAATAATTTGATTACGGCAAGTCGCCTTGAAAAATTATAAATCCATATCACCTTGGGTGTGGCGGGGTTGGGGGGGAGAGAGAGAGAGAGAAGGAGGGAGGGAGGGACATGAACAAGAAGAAATGAAGAAGGCAAAAGTAGAAGTAAGAAAAGAAAGACTTAATGAATTGTTTTCTCTTCTGCTAAAAATGCCTATAGTCTCTCTCTTCTTAATTCAGAAAATAAAGCCCCAAACTAACATGGCATCTCTTATGTTTTAATCATCAATTAATTGTGAACAACTGTGTGAGAAAAAGTTGCCCAGAGTTAACAAAACTAAAATTCTCACAGAAAGGAGAAAAAGCACGTATCAGGAGATTGGGTAGAAGGTATGCTGTGGCCATAGCAGCTACCCATCAATGGTCTTGGTTTTACGTTAAAGGAAACATGCAGATCTTTATAGGTTAAACCACACCTGCAATTAGTAAGAAGTCACTTGGGCATTAGGCCCTGACTCGGTGGAAATACTAGCTGTAAGCTGCTTTCTTGGGAAGGGGTGTTTGTTCTGTGGTGGTGTTACTGAAACAGCTCAAAGTCACTATCTTAGAAATCTAGCTGACTCTCACCAGGTACTTTAGAATTCCTGGAACAAAAATGTATTTTATTAATTTTATTCATAATTTATTAGCCCTTAATTTTTTTCCAGTAGCATTAGATCTACTAGAGCTTCCAAATGTAGGATGTTTTGTATTTTGAATGCAAACTAGTTGTCTCTTTAAACTATGGAATGTGACAAATTTAGCACATAAAAATCCCTTTCACCCACATTTTGAGTACATGTGTTAGGAGGAGTATGTCAGGTGCTGAGAATACGTAAAAGGATACACTCATCCATCCATCCTTTCACTCATGCAACAAATATTTATTGAGTCAGACAATAAATGTCAGACATTGTTTTCTTCTTGCTGTAGGGATTTAGTAGTGAACAAATGCTAGCTGCCCTTATGAAGCATACATTCATTGTTATGAGAAGCACAATCAAAAGAAAATGCTTTATAATGCATGTTGTATAATAAAGCAGGAAAGACAGGTCAGACAACTCCTTTGCTTAAATTCTTCAGTCATTCCCAGGACTTTAGGAGGAAATCTAACCCCCTTACACAGGCCTAGCACTCTGTGTCTTCCGCCTTCTGTTCTGTTGGCCTACTGCCACTGGAGGCTGCAACTTTCCCATTCTTAGCTTGCCCCTAGGACTTTCCACATACACTTCTGAGACTCTTCATCCTCTACTTCGTCCCTATCTCTCCCTCACCTGGTCAGCTCCTACTGAACCTTAGGGCTCTGCTTAAATATAATACTCTTTCCAGGAAGTTTCAAAGTCCTCTTCACAAGTCTGGGTTGTGTACTTCTCGTAAGTGATCCCACGACACCTGTACTTCTCTTGCCACAGTGCTTGTTGCCCTGTGTTACAGCACGTGTGTGTGTGTGAATCTCAGATAGCCCTTGCCTTTTTCTCGCTCCCACCCCCATGAAGTTGCAACACTGTAGGATTTAGGGTAGCCACTCTTAGATGGAGAGGTACAGATTCATGCCTGTATAGAGGGACTCTGGGCATGAGGGCATTTGGTAACTGAGAGTAGAGATAACAGTCACAGGTTCTGCAAAGACCCGAGCCTGCTGGGAACAGTGTCTTGGGGATGGTAAGAGGCCCTTGGGGAGGATAGCTGAAGAGGGGTTTGGGGATAATCAAAAGGACTGTATTTTGTGACACTCCTTTTATTTTCCTGAAATGAACTTCATAGATAAGTGCAACCCTGCTACACAAATAATTTTCAAAGATGAATATAATGTTCTACCTGTAATATAATATTCACTGTAGCTCACGAATGCTAGGGCATAACTATGTTTGACATAAAGAGGTGGTCAGATACTTGTACCTAACTTATAATAGATATGCTTGCATTTAAGAGAGTAAGACCATATTCAACTGAATATTGATCACATGTTGTCTTTATATTTGAAATTTTGAAACAAAAGCCTCAAAGGGACACTTGTGCATATATGTTACATTGCCATGACTGAGGCAGCTATAAATGCACATGACCAGAGGGTATACAAACACCACGAAGGGCATGACTGGGTGGGATGTGATGTTCCAAAGTGGCAAAAATTCTTAGTAAATTGCTGAACAAAGCAAAACACCTTTAATTTACGCAGTCACAAAATGTTTGCAGTCTTAAAAATATACTATGGTGCTCAAATAGTGGGAGTGTTCACTAGGGATTTGGGGGGTGGGGGGTAAACCCACATCTGAGCAACGTGGTGGGCACTGTGGAGGGGTGGGACAAGCTTGAAAAGTAGTTGGGGAGCAGAATTAGGGGTCTCAATAGGGGACAGGAATTCCTCAAAAACTGATTTATGTGATTAACTGTACACCTCCGTAAATTCACTGAAAATCATTTAATTGTACACTTAAAGTGGAGTAAAGGCATGATATGTAAAGTATACTTCAATAAAAAATATATATATAAAATGGGCAAAATATATGGCAGAATTAAATATATATTTATATGTATATATAGGATAGAATTAAATATACACAGTAATTAAATATACAGTAGAATTAAAACCTTCTGGACTTCTTGTCCCCTTCCCATATATGTAGCCCACCTCCACCTCTGCTGAGGTTGATGTTGCTACTTTCAACCTGACCTATCCTAAGTCGGACTCATCCTACATTCCTTTCCTTCGCTCATACTTCTCTCTGCGTCGCCCTCCAGTTGGTCCCTAAACCAATCCCTAATCACTACCGTTGGTGTGTTCAAAATCCCACACTTCCTCATCATCTCACTCTTGCCCTAGTCTTCTTGCCTCTCACTTATGAGAGCAGCCTTCTAGCTGGTTTGACTGTAACTAGGCTGTCTTTCTAGAGGGTGTTTTTGTGTGGTCACCACAGTGACAGGTGCACATTTGGTGAGTGCGGCCAGGAATTCTAGGAAGCCTGGAGCAGTGCATAGAACAGTGCATAAAAAAGTGCAAAAAATGTCCTGAGTCCCATATGACTTTTGCTCATCCTGTGTTCCAAATGCAGGTGAGCTGTTCGTCTATAATCATCTAAGCCTAGAAATTAATTATCAAATCAATTTGGGAATTTTTAGTTTCTTTTAAATCATCTAGTTTCTTGTCATTGAATTTTTGTATTCACCAAGTTGATCAAATTATTATCTTATGATGCTACTTTGTGACTGTGGTTATTTCTCGATGTTCTTTTCTACCATTCTGTTACTTAGGTAATGCATGGTTTATATATTTTAGTGTTTGTTCACTTTTCAAAGAACCAGCTTTTAATGTATTTATAGCTCCATTACTTTTCTGTTTTCTGATTCATTAATTTTGGATTTTATCTGTAGTAATTTTTTTTCTTCTATTTTCTTTAAGATTGTTTTAAAGTTCCATTCTAGATTCTTATTTTCCTTTTTTCTTATTGTGTAATTTTTGTGTTTTAAGCTGTGAATTTTTCTCTGAATAATGGATACATGAACATTCTATTTATTATTTTTTAGGGATTCTGCAGTGTTGGATTTAATTTTCACATTGATTTCTGGTGAGTTAAGAGAAATATTCTAAAATTTTCATATGTCAAAGATTTTTTTTTCCTATTTTTATATTAATTTCTAATTTCACTGCACTGTGATTAAAGAATATGATCTATATACTCTTCCTACTTTTGGTATTGAGGTTTCCTGTGTGGTCTATTGTGGGTTGAATTGTGTCTTCCCAAAAAATACTTTGGAGTTCTAATGCCTGGTATCTGTGAATGTGACCTTATTTGGAAATAGGGTCTTTGCAGATGTAAGCAAGTTAAGATGATGTACTGTCATACTGGATTGGAGTGGGCCTAATCCAGTGATTAGTGTCCTTATAAGAAGCAAGAGATTTGGACATGGAGACACATAGGGAGAACACCACGTGACAATAAAGGCAGATATTTGAGTGATGTATCTACACGCCAGGAAATGCAGAGGATTGCTGGCAACCACCAGAAGCTGAGAAGAGGCAAAGAAGGATCCTCCCCTAGAGCCTTCAGAGACAGCCCAGCTGACACTTTGATTTTGGGTCCCCAGCCTTCAGAACTCTGAATGAATAAGTTCTATTGGTTTAAGCCACCTAGTTTGGGATACTTTGACAGTCCTAGGAAACTAATACATAGCCTAATAACACATGGACAAATTTTTTAGATTAAAGATGCTAGAAAGGAAAGTATTTTTTATGCCAGGATATACCTTCTTAATATTGTTATTAAGTCCTCTCTATATTTTCTTATTTTTGGTTCATTGGAGTTACCAAGGACTGATAGAGGTCAATTAAATGCATTTATAAGTACTGTGTTTCTGTCTATTTTTTTTCTATCCACCTTATATTTTTGCAATTTTTGGTTTAAAAATGTCAATGCCATGCTATTTGATGCATAAACGTTAGGCTCAGACTTTCATTGTGGGTTGCATTTATCTATTATTACTATAGAGAATTCTATTCCTTAAATTCAACATTGCCTAACATTGGTATCTTTTTTTTAAATTTCAGAATATTATGGAGGTGCAAATGTTTTGGTTATGTAAATTGCTTTTGTACCATTTGAGTCAAAGTTATAAGTGTGCCCAATCTCCGGATAGTGTGCTTTGTACCTGTTAGGTGTGAGTGAATTTACCCATCCCCTCCTCCCCCATCCCACCTGCTTGATTTCCGATGAGTGTTATTTCTGTACGTGCATGTAAGTGTTGTTTGATTAGCTCCAATTTAATGGTGAGTACATGTGGTGTTTGTTTTTCCATTCTTGTGATACTTCACTTAGAAGAGTGGTTTCCAGTTCCATCCAGGTTTATATAAGAGGTATTCACCATTTTTTATGGCTGAGTAGTATCGAATGGTATACATGTACCACATTTTATTAATCCACTCATGTACTGATGGGCACTTGGGTTGTTTCCACATCTTGTCCCTGCTTTACTTTTGCTTTCATTTACTTGTTGTATTTTCTCATCCTAAAAGGACGGCAAATGAGACTTTCCAATATTTGAATATATTGTGTTAATTATTACATCATATTATTGAGTTTAGTTTTTGATGCAGTTAGAGTCCTTTTAACAAGTAAATTTGTCTGATTTTTTATTTATCTGACATATATTTTTGGTTTTTATGTCATCTTGTTTTATTACAGTAGCCCTCCCTTATACGAGGAGATATATTCCAAGACCCCAGTGGGTGTCTCAAATTGCAGATAATACTGAGCCCTATATATACTGTACTATGGCTTTTCCTGTAGCATATACAGCATGGCTATGTTGGACAAAGAGACAATTCATGTCCTGGGCAGAATGGAGCAGGACAGAGCAAGATAGAGTGAGATTTCATCACACTAGTCAGAACTGCTCTTACTTTAAAGTTTATGAATTGTTAATTTCTGGAATTTTCCATGTAATGTTTTCGGAATGGGGTTGACCCAGGAGCTGAAACCATGGAAAGCAAAAACATGGATAAGTGGGGACTACTGCATGTATTTTCTTTTAAAATATTTTGCTGTATTATTTTTTTCCATATTTTGTTTAGTGGGTTTTCTTATCATTTGAAAGACTTACAGCTTACTTTTAGTTCTTTGTGCACAGGAGTCCTCTGTGCATGCGTGTGTGCCCTGGTGTGTGTAGGTGGGAAGGTGAAAGAGATTGTGTGAAGGAATGGGGGTGTAAGAGGATTGGTGCTCCAGGTGAACTTGCTCAGGAACTTGCAAGGACATCAGGATGATGAGAGCACAGGGTGTACAGTGATGAATGAGCTGGAACACTGGGCAGGGGAACAGACAGGCCCTTGGGACTCTCCTTGGATTGCTGACAAACCACTGAAAGATTCTGAGCAGGTGCAAGACAAAATCAAACAGTGAATGAACACTCTGGCAGCCACATGGAACATGGCTGAGGGTAGTGTGAGGGGTTGACTGGAAGCAGGTCAACAAATTAGAACTCCATTATATTGTCTCATGTAAGACGTCATGAGAGCCTGGATAGAACCCATGGCAGCACAGATGGGGAGAAAAGGGTACGTAATCGGTACAAGAGAGGAGTGTAGGTTGATTACAGATGGAGGTTGGGTGGAGAAAGGGACTACCTATGAAAAGTCCAGGTTCATAACCAGGACACTTAAGTGAAATGTGGTTATACTCATTGAGAGAAGAACCTAGGAAGAGGAGCAAATTTGAATGAAAATATGATGAATTCCCTTAGGAACAGGATGAATTACAATCACCTGTGAGATACTCAGTAACAGCTAACAGGGAGGTGGAAACCCAAGCTGGAATAGAAAGCTAGGAATCCCTTGGGAGTGAGTGGCAGCTGAAGCCATGGTTTGGGATAAAGCTACAAGAGAAAGTATGTAGCTGTGCTGTCCAATACAGTAGTCACAGTTGCACGTGGCCATTTAAATTTAACCTTGAATTAATTAAATTGAAATAAGATTAAAAATTCAGTTTTCCAGTTACACTAGCCACATTTCAAACACTCAAAGGCTGTATGTGGTTTGTGGCTACCATATTGGACAACACAGATTATAAAACTACATCAAAGAAAGCACTTTTTTTTTTTTTTTTGCTCTGTCACCCAAGCTGGAGTGCAGGGGCATGATCATAGTTCACTGCAACTTTGAACTCCTGGGCTCAAGTGATCCTCTCACCTCAACCTCCCAAGTAGCTAGGACTCCAGATGTGTGCCACCATGCCCAAATAATTCTTTTATTTTTTTTGTAGAGATAAGCTACTCTGTTGCCTAGGCTGGTCTCAAACTCCCGGTCTTGAGTGATCCTCCTGCCTCAGCCTCCCAAAGTGCTGGGATTACAGGTGTGAGCCACCACACCCGGCCCTAAGAAAGTTCTATTAGACAGCACTCATATATAGAGTGAAAAGAGCAAAAGTTTGACATGTATCAGGACCTGGTATTATTGATTTTTGTGTGGTTACTGAAAAAGAAGTGTCCAACAAAACAGGCTAAGAAGGAGCCTCCATCCATTGGGTGCTCTTTAATGTTCTGGACACTAGATGCTTTTCACACATTATCTCTGATCCCCAAACTGTCTTGTAATGTTGGTGATATTAATTGTTTTTATTAAGACTTGTTAAGGTTAACTTCCCAAGATCCCAAACTAGTAAGTGGCAGGACTGGAATAGTAACCTAAATGTATATAGTATCCCAAATCCAGTGATTTTTTAATTACCCCAGGCTGTCTGTCCTGAGAAAACCCAGAGGCAATGGTGCCAAGGAAGGAGAGAATTTCATAAATGAGAAATGACAAATGGCACAGAGAGTTAAAGTAAGGTAGGATCAGAAAAGTTTTCATTGGATTGGGCTACAAGAAGGTTGTCACAAACTTTGCTGACAACAATTTCAGTGCAGCGTAAGTCCTGAAGCCCTGTTAGAGTGGACTGAGTCTAGCTGTGTGGCAGTGTAAGACACGGGCCAGTAGAGCTTGTTCTTTTAAGAGATTAGATGTAGGTGGCTCTTTCTTCCGACAAAAGACGGTTCACCAGAAAGATGTTTCAAGTTTTTGCTAATTGTATGTATTAAATACTTTTGGGCTGCATCTGTCATCTTTGCTTATAGTCAGAAGAGACAGAATCCCACAAACTATTCCTTATTCCTTAGTTACTAGCTGTTTGACCTTGATCTAATTACTAATGTCTTCAGAATTTCTTTTCCTGTCTGTGTAATGGGGTTGAACATATGTGACTTGCTTGGCTAGCAGTGATGTTTGAGCATCAAATGACACAACAGGTTTGATAGTGAACTGTGCAGTAAAACATGGTAAAATATGCTGTTCCCGACTGATCAAACAAAAGCAATATTAAAATCCTACAGATTTAACCATTAAAGTTTATGCACCTATTGGATATTTTCATTGAATGTTATCAGATGCCTGAAGAAGAATAGAAAAATGTATTCTTTTGTTGAATTCCCGCAACCCATCCTTAAAGCTTGACACTTTACTTTTTGAAACCAAGACCCATGGGTTCTGGTGGGGAGTTCTGATTTAATCTTTATGCTCTGGATGACTCCGCCAAAACTAGAGGAAGAACAGACGACTTTCCCCCTCTCCAAAATGTTTAATGGAAGAGAAAAACGATTCAGACTTCCCAGCCAAGGAAACTCAGAGTTTACAAGACAAGCATTTATTATTATTTTGCTAAATATGTAAGTTCCTTTATCTGGAACCTGATAAGTTTGTGGAAAAACGTAACATTAGTTCCTTTAAAAAGGCAAATCACATTGATTACACAACTGAAGAATGCCCAGAATTCTCTTAGCTTCTGAGCTTGTTGATAACTAGAGGGCAGAGTGTTAGTTGGAGGCACCATGGTTTGGTTAAAATGAGGACAAACACCAGACAATGCGTATTTGTTACCAGACCGTGGGAAACCTGAAATGACTTTGCAGTTGCTTCTCTGGACCTGAAATCAGCAGCTGAAAATATTTCTCACTGACAGGAATATTGCTAACCTCCTTAACTCCCAGGTTCTGATCTCTAAAGTCTCACTGTACTTAGCCCAGCTACGTCTGTAGCAGCTCTAAGGAGAACTCTTACTATTTTAGCTCAGAATAAATCAGAGGAGGAGTGTAAACTATTTGTCCATAAAGTATTTCTTAGTCTCCCCTGAAACTTTTCTAAATAGCCTCAAACCACATTGAACACACAACAAGTTTACTGGAAATGTCAGTTATTAAATAGACATTTTACCGTAATCGAATGTTAGTGTCACATAGTTCAGACCACAGGCCCTGGCAGCCCAGAGAAAGGGTTGCTTGTAGCAAACTGTGCACTGACAGGAAGCAAAGTTCTCAGCTGGGTCCCACCACAGTGTTTTGGCCTTAAGTTGCAAGAGGGAAAAATCACCAACCACCACCCCAGCTATTGCCACGGAGTTGCTGTTGTTGAAATAATACTATGGGGCCAGGTAAAACATGAAGCAAACCGAAGTCCTGGTGGGACTTTTAAAACTCCATTTAAAAAGAATTTTGGGGGATTGAGGTTTGTCATATTACTGCTAAATGGCTCAAGTAAGGTGCAGAAAGGAAATTCCCAGCCCCAGTTGTTGGGGGTTAGGTCATTGATTTGGACTCTTCTTATTGACGTTTCAGCAGAAATGATATGAAAATCCTGCTTTTCAAGTACAAAAAATACAAGTCAGGTTGAGTTTTAGTCTCCTGATTCCCAGAAAGATAAGAGAAGCTGTCATCATCTAAGCCCAGGAGAGAACACCACCATGGTGCGGTACTGGCTGCAACTCCCCCTCAGCTGCTGTGTATCCCTGGTCCAGTGGCAATATTGAGCGTGAAGTGATGCTGAATTAGCCCTTGTGACAATGAGGTTCCTTCCCTCTTGTGCAGGGCTCATCCTCTCATCTGTGTGCTTGGCCACCTCTCCAGCCTCCTCGGGATCCTCCACCAATCGTTCCCCTGACCTTCCAAACGTCCTCCGGGCTCTTTCATCTTATAACAAACAGACAAAAAGCAAATGAACAAATGATCCTTCTACATTTTTTCACCCAGCTTCACTTAACGCTTTTCACTTCTTCCCTTCCCAGCCACAAATATTTGATTATTGGTAGCATCTTAAATGTCAAGCCCAGAGACATCATTATCTAAGGAGGGAGAAGAACGCTTCTACCTTGCTAACCAGACCCAATATCCACTGTGTCAAAGGTGGGTTCTGGGTGCTGTCCCAGTCCCTGAGTCACGGGTTTATCAAGCCTCCTCTTAAGCGGGCCCAGAATGTGGGCTTAGGCTTCCTCCTTGATCCTAGCCTGCCTTCTCTCCCTGTCTGGTGGCATAGGGGCCCTTCTATGACTGCTGGCTCACCAACCATAGGTCCCAAAGAGGGACCAGGACCCTAAGACCTTGATAAATTCTTGTGAGACCTCTTTCCCTTGGTCTGGATGCAGGCGTTACCTCTGTTGGAAAATTCCTTTTGTCTATGGTCCGATTTCCTGGGGCAGACCATTGTCTGACTAATTCTTACACGTCACACATAGTGTCATTCTGTATGATGTGTCACATCATGCATTGTACCATCAAGCTAGAGAGTAACTATGTGCCTAAGGTGAAATTAAAAGTTAAAAATAAAATAGTATTAGGGCTTCACTAAACCCCCCCCTTTTTTTTTTTTTGCCAGTACTAAGCAAGGATATGACCAACTTTAGTTGTAGACAAAGGTGCAGTCTCTTACCCACTCTTGCTGGGATTGCTAGATCTGGATGGCTGAGCTATCGCCATTTTAAAAAAAGAATTGGTACTCCTGTTTCCTATTTGGGAGCGCTACTCTGCTCTCCAATCCTGCTTGGAGGGAAGCTTGGCAACCTGTCTGGCCACTCCTGAGCCCTCAGCACTGGACAGAATACTCTTCTAAGCCAGGGAGACACTGCAACCGCAGTCTTGACACTCACCTGGCTCTGAGCATTACAACTTCCAGGTGAGCCTTGATCTCTGGTGACCAATGGGTTGCCCTCTGCTTCTCTTGCATGTTGAAGCCAGCTTGGGCTACATCCATATTTGTCATGCATGCCCCTTTGTAATTACGATTTGAACTGCTGGCTGACTGCACATCAGGGATCAATTATAAACTAGCTTAGTCTGCACACCCTTGACTACCTCTTCCCAGTTTCCTCTCTTTACTGCCAATCCATCTAGAATATGACCATTTCCTCTTCTGTATGCAGCTCAACTTTAAAAAAATGTGCAGAAAGACATTTTAATAAGAAAAAAAAGAGTTAAATGTAGGAATGACGATGGTTATTCACTCAGAGAAGACATTCTATTATGCTTGCTTTAATGCATTGATAATAATATTAACACAATGATAGCAATTCATGTTAGCAAATCACAAGTGCTACATGACTTGCTTGCACTGTCTCATTTATTGCTCACAACAGTTCTTTGCTGTGAGCATCCATATTTTCCTAGTTTTGTAGAGAAGGGGTCAGGAGAACTAAGTCACTCAGTTTAAGCTATAAGCCAATAAGTGAGGGACCTAGGGCTTGACTCTAGTTTTATTTAGATTCTGTTACCTAAATGAGATCTTCACCTCTATACTGTAATGCAGCCTTAAATAAACAAATGGAGTAGAGGCCTAGAAAGACATGAAGTTGGCTGGGTGAACAGAACCATTTAAATCCCAGCCTCAGAAGTTGGTATTTGATCCCATAGGCAATAGGAAGTTAGTGTAGATTTTTGAGCCTGGGGTTAATACCATACAATTCACTTTGGGAAGATTGGTTGGATATTCATGGGCAGGAAAGACAAGCACATGAAAGCCATAGGGTGGAGACCATCTGAAAGTCTATTACAAAAAGACACATAAAGCATGTATGAGAAAATTACAAAACTTCATACTGAAAGACATTAAAAAGACCTAAATAAATGGAGAGGTAGACTGTGTTATTAAATGTTTACAGATGAGAAGAATCAGCATTTTAAAGATGTCAATCTTTCCTCAATTAATCTATAGAATCAATGACATTTCAGTCAATATTCCAACAGGTTTTTTGTATGTTTGCCTTAAGGTGGATCTTTACAGACAAATTCTGAGATGAATATGGAAATCTAGGGCCAAGAAAAACCCAAACACTGCCAAAGAACAACAACTAGATGGGGGAAATTGTCCTACAAGAGATCATGAGTTAAAAATATATGATAGTTAAGATAGTGTGATATCGGTGTAATAAAAGAAAAAGTCCAATGGCAGAGAATAGAGAGTTAAGCAATCAACCAAGCATATATGGAAATTTGATTAGTTTAGAGTTGGCATTTCATATTATTGGAGAGAGGAGAGAGACTGTTCAATAAATGGGGCTGGAATAATTGCTTAAATAAGAAATTGGATTCCTAGCTCATACTACATATAAAATTCTATTCTAGATGAATTAAAGGCTTAATTGTGAAAAAAATGCTTTATGCTTTCAGAAAAAATATAGGAGAAACTTTTTATTACCTGTGGCATGGAAGAATTTATTAAATTAAATCATACGTTTATAAAATCAAGCATTAAATATTAAAGAAGAGACATATATTTGACTACATTATAATTAAGAACTTCTATTCCTCAAAAAGTCCACAAAGAAAAGTAGAAGGATACACTGTGACTTGGGAAAAGCTGCTGGCTACTGTATCACCAACAAAGCATTAGCATCTCAAATATATAAAGTATTGAAATTGGTGAGAAGATACATGTTCAATTGGTAAATGGGCACAAGGATAAAGTAGGTGTTTTATATAAGAAATATCTGTGGTAAATAAACCTATGGAAAAAACGGGTGTTTAATCTCATCAATAATCTGAAAAGGCAAATTAGAACCATAGTGAGACATTACTTTGTACCTACCAATTTGACAAAAATATTAAGAGGTATGGTGGTACTAAGTGTTAGAGAGAGTGTGCATTAACACATTATTAGAGGAAGTGGCATAATTTCTTTGAAAAGCAATTCAGTTTTATATTGTAAAGCTATGTATGTCTTAGAGAAATGCTTCTCACATTTTAACGTGCATGTGAATCAGTTGGTGATCTTGACAAAATGCAGATTCACATTCAGTAATCTGAAAAAAGATTAAGTTTTTAAAATCCATAATAGGACACATTGTAGAGAAACTGCAAAATACCCTACATTCATTCTTTTTAACAAATACTTATTGAACTGAGCACTTGGGCAATTTTGTACTATTAAGGATGCAAAAGTAAATAGAGAAGAAAACAAAACAAAACTCTGCCTGCATGGAGCTTACATTCTAGTGTGTGGGGGAGGAGGGAGAAGGAGGGGCATTTAAGAACTTAATAAATAAATAATATATGTAGTATATTTGATGGTGATAAATGCTATGCAAGTATTTAGCAGAGAAGGGAGGTAGGGGATGCTGGAGGGGAAGTTGTTGTAATTTTAAATATGGTTGCCAGGGAAAGTCTCTCTGAGAACCTGAAGATCACACAAAGACCTGGGAGAGGTGAGGGAGTGAGCCATCTGATTATCTGAGAGACAAATGCATGTGCAAAGACCCTGAGGTATATATAAGCTTTGTGTGCTGGATAAATAGGAAGGGCATCAGTGTGGCTAGATCAAGTGATTAAAGGGATGAGTAATAGAAGATGAAATAAGAGAGAAAGAGGACACCAGATCATATAAGAACCTTTAGGCCATTGAAATTACTTTGGCTTTTACTCAGAGCCAAATGAAAAAATCCTTGGAGGCTTTAAAGCAGCTTAGTGATTTAATAGGATTCACAGATAGCAGACTATTCTTGTTACTATGTTGAGAATGGACTAATTGGAAGAAAGCCAAGTGTAAAAGCAGGGAGAACAACAAGAAAACTATTTTGATAAGCCAAACAAAAGGTAATAGTATCTTGGAGTATTGAGGGTGTTAAGAGATGATTGGATTTTGCATAAATTTTCAATATAGATATGATGGAATTTTCTGAAGTAATCAAAAAGCAATTATTTTCTCTGGAAAATAATTTTGACCGATGATGATGGAAAAATAGTGGTAACATTTACTGAGTTGGGAAACACTACTAGAGGAATATGTTTGGGGAAAGGGGTAAATGTCATGAGATCAGATTTGGATATGTTATGTTTGAGATGTTTTAAGAGGAGCTGTTCAGTGGACCTTTGAGTATGCCAGTCTAAGGAGAGAGGTCTGGATTGTAGATATAATTTTGGAAGTCATCACCATGTAAGTGGTATTTATAGCCATGAGATTGGCTGAGATATCTAAGAGGCAATGAAAAGAAAAGGGGTCTAAGGCCTGATTGCTGAGAATTCCAATGTTTAAAGTAAATACCTTAAAGGCAAACAGAAAAAAAAAAAGAGCAAATTACCTACAATGATCAACAATTAGACTTACAGCTGACTTTTCAGGAGCAACAATGGAAGCCAGCAGAAATGGAGTGATGTTTTTAAAGTGCTGCAAGAAAGAAAGCAAAACTATATTTTTGGAATAAAGGCATTTTCAGAACAAGCTGAGAGAGTTTACCACCAATAGACCACTCTTAAATAAATGTCTACAGATTACATTTCAAGGAGTAAAGAACTGTTTCTCAGGAGGAAAATCTGAAATGGAAAAAAGAACAATGGGCTGACTACTGAGGAATAAAAGAATGCCCCAGTTTGGCTGGCATATGTCCCAACAATAGTACTTCAGACATCAATTAATTTGGGTAGAATTGGTAATCTTTTATCAGGTACAAGAATTGTTACTTTCTGGAGGCTAAGTTGCTAAAAACTTGTATTTCTAATAATCTTGAAATTAATCCTCTCTTACCATAACCTGTTGTCTTCAGTATGATAAGCAAAATGTTTATATTGCTTCTAAGTGTTATTACTCATTAGCTTTATATAAATAAGTGAATATAATTTATAGAGTTATTTATAATGAATTGATAAGTCTAAAAAATTTTTAAGTTAAAATGTTAACTAACTTGAATGATCTCTTCTATTGCTTGCCTGTAGGGAAATCATTTTCTATAACAAACTGTGTACCTATTCCAAAGGGAAGATTTGAAAAACTTTTATGGGGCAATTGAACATAAAAGGCTGGTAATAAGCCATACATAAACATTTAGATGGATTAGATAATTAATATTTACCATTTTGAGAATACAGTGTTTTGGTTAACCATTTAAATAGTCCATAAATGCCACGTTAAGTTCTTGAAAAATATAGCTGATGGATTAATAAATTACAGTAACTCTTTTGCCAAAAGAAAAATGTTTACTAGCAAAATTCCTTACATTAACTAAATGAAAGAGGAAAAAAATATTTTAATCAGTACCTAACAAGCATTCATTAAACTTCATTCATTCAATTTTTTTAGGTACAAAATTCTTAGCAAACTAGAAATAGAAAAAAATCTTAAAGAGTACACTAAAAACCTACAATAAACATTCTTAATAGCGCCACAGTGGAAGCATTGCTAGTATAGTTAAGAATAATGTCAAGATGCCCATATGGTGGAGTTATGGCTTAATACTATACTGGGGGGCCTATCCAATGTAATAGCAAAATAAAAATATATCAGATGCAGTTGTCATCAAGGAAGACACAAAAGATTGTTATTTACATAATGTGTATGATAATCTATATAAAACTCTAAGAGAACCAATAAAAAAGTATTAGAATTTATTAGATACATTAGGAGAAGATGTGGATCAATATATAAAAATCACTAGCTTTTATAAAATACGAGCAATGACAAACTAAAACTGTATTAGAAAAAAATTAGTTTATAGTATAGAAAAAATTATGAAGTGCCTAGGAATAAGCCCAACAAGGAATATGAAAGATATGTATGGAAAAACTAATAAAAATTTCCTGAAGAGCACAAAAGAAAACTTGATATGTTAAAAACATAAATATGCTTACAAAATTGGAGTGTGGAAAGACTATTAGGAAGATGTCACTTCTCTCCAAGGTCATTGTGAATTCAATACAATCCCAATCAAAAAAAAAAAAAAAAAAGAATGCAAAATTAAAAAAAAAAAAAAAACAAAGATACTTCTTGGGTTGTGGTTCTTGTAACCACTAAAGCATATGCAATACATACTTGAATTGACAGCAAGGGTTTTGTATTTTTTTGTTAAGTTTTGGATTTGGATTTTTAAATTGCCAGGCTAGACTTTTCCAGGTATATCAGGTCTCTTGGGCATGGAGGGTCTGATAGAAAATGGTGAAGATGTTCACT
>CAUYRT010015118.1:0-23357 GCA_963574885.1 Lepilemur ruficaudatus | reverse complement strand
TCTCAACAAAATTCTAGCTAACCAAATCCAGGCAATAATCAAGAAAATAATCCATCATGACCAAATGGGCTTCAACCCAGGGATGCAGGGATGGTTCAACATGCGCAAATCTATAAATGTAATTCACCAGATAAACAGAAGCAAAAACAAAGACCATATGATCCTTTCAATAGATGCAGAAAAACCATTTGACAAAATTCAACACTCTTTTATGATAAGAACACTTAAAAAAATAGGCATAGAAGGGGCTTATCTAAAAATGATACAAGCCATATATTACAAACCCACAGCCAACATCATACTGAATGGGGAAAAATTGAAAGCATTCCCACTTAGAACTGGAACAAGGAAATGTTGCCCACTATCTCCAATTCTATTGAACATAGTGCTGGAAGTCCTGGCAATCAGAGAAGAGAGCAGCATTAAGGGCATCCAAATGGGGGCAGAAGAGATCAAATTCTCACTCTTTGCTGATGATATGATATTATATCTAGACAACCCCAATTATATCTAGGATTCAGCCAAGAGACTCCTTGAATTGATAAATGAATTTAGTAAAGTCTCAGGATACAAAATCAATACACACAAATCAGAGGCATTTCATATATGCCAATAGTAGTCAAATAGAGAACCAAATCAAAGACTCAATACCCTTCACAATAGCAACAAAGAAAATAAAGTACCTAGGAATATATTTACATAAGGAGGTAAAAGACCTCTACAGGGAGAACTATGAAACACTGAGGAACAAAATAGCAGAGGACGTAAACAGGCAGAAAACCATACCATGCTCTTGGGTGAGCAGAATCAACATTGTTAAAATGTCTATACTACCCAAAGTGATCTACAGAGTCAATGCAATCTCTATTAAAAATACCAACATTGTGGGCACTGTGGAGGGGTGGGACATGCTTGAAAAGTAGTTGGGAAGCGGAATTAGGGGTCTCAGTAGGGGAAAGGAATTCCTCTAAAACTGATTTATGTGATTAACTGTACACCTCGGTAAATTCACTGAAAATCATTTAATTGTACACTTAAAGTGGAGTAAATGCATGATATGTAAAGTATACTTCAATAAAGAAAAAAAATGGAATTATGACAGGATGGATTCAGCCTTGCAGTACTTCCCAACTTTTTCTGTAAAAAATTACTTAAGAAATGGACTGGGAATCAGATTGCCTGAGGCTGAATTCTAGCTCTATTACTCACTGCTTGTATCTTCTCTGTAAAGTTAAATTGTCTAAACTTTGGTTATTTATATATAAAATGGATATGAGTCTCTACCTATTATATAAGGTTATCAGTATTAAGGAGACAATCTAAAGACTAGCCTAGTCCTGAACACACAGTGAACACTCAGTAACTACTAGCTATCATCATAACTATTGATGATGATTAATATTATATGGTGTTCGCTACTATGGCAATATTGGTTGAGGTTGAAAGAAGCTCAGAAGGAAAAAAGGTGGCCTACTTTTTCTGCCTCTTCCCATTATTTTTTTTTTTTAACCAAGGTAGACCATATGTTAGTGCAGCCCTGGGGTTATGGAAGACACCAAATCAGGGTCTTGTGGGATAGAGTAGGAAGTGATAGGCTGGGTGTCAGCTGTGCAAATATAGGAAAAGGAGATGATAATTGTCCCTAGGAATAACAGGTGGGCTACAAGAGAAGGTCAATGGCCCCTAGTCTGAGGAGGAGTCAGCAGCCAGCACTATTTGCCTCATGCACAAATATAAACTTGGCCTTTTTATGTATTCCCAGTGAGAGCTGATGCTGTTTGTTCTTGTGCACAGACTCAATCCCCAGAAGTCAGTGCTCAGTGACACTAAGGTCAGACCACCACTACCAATGAATGCATCCCTGAACAAAGCTTAAGCAGCCAGATTATCTCTCCCAGAGTCACCTAATTTTTCAGCATGGCTAAATTGCCATGTGCCACACATGGAGGTGGGGAAGCCATATCCCACCAGTAGATAGAGTAGAAGAGAAAGCTTGTTTGCAAAAATAGTAAAACAGACAAACAAGGGAGGAGTGAAGATGAAGGATGGAAAGACTCAATGATTTTTCCTGCTTATGTTAGCTAACTGAGGCCTGGATTCTAGGCTATGCCCCAGTACCCTTATTATTAATTTGCCTTGTGACTTAAGGAGTATTTCAAGTTGGCTTCTGTTAATTCAAATCAAAGAATTCATATAATAAAACCTCTGCAACTGAGCCAGGGTGTTTTGCCTAAGTGATTACCTCCTAGTCAATTTGAAAATATTATTAGAACTTCCTCTTGAATAGTGAAAGTAATAGGCAGAAAGTATCACCTTAACAGCAAAAGCCTAATCCTGTTAAGTCATTAAAGGTTTTCATGTGTGTCGATGCTAGTTTATTGAGATGACAGTATAACACTCTGGCTGACTCCAAATAATAAACCTGAGCCAACTACAAGCCCACTAAAATACACGGAGGAATTTTAATATCATTGCTATTCCAAGCAGGCAGTGTGAAAATCCAGATTATCAGAACATTGTGAGTTGATTAGTAGTAGTAGTAGTTGTTATGTTCTTTTGTTGCTGGTGTCGTTATTTAAATAGGGATTCGGGTTGCTTTGTTTATATAAGCTGAAAAAATCTAAAAGGAAGGTTAATGTCATGGCAAAATTTGTAATCACATTTTTAGTGACTGCATATTTAATTATTTTTAAATAAAGCTCTTCCAAAGGGGGAGAGGAACCATACTCACCATATGCAAAATACAAGTGATACAGCATAAAGAATTTTTGCTTCCAAACAAGATTTCTACTATTCATGAATTTTTATTGACAAATTGCCTTTGTTTCCAACACTTTCTGCTACCATATGGAATTAATTGTTACCAAGTTTTATATTCCTAATGTATATAACCACATTCGTTAATAGTTTATCCATGAATATTAGATTTTCATACCAGAATTATATAATTATATAATCTTGAAAACAAAGCAATTATACTTTTTTGATAAAAGATACTTATAGCCAACTTAATTAGAATCACTACTATTGGGAAGAAGAAGAGAGATGACCCATGATATATAGCTTTAAGTGATATATAATTATTTTTGGTCAAAGATTTACTTGTTTTAAAAACAGAGTTGTATGCTAAAATGCTAATGCATTGTTATTGCATCACTGGATCACTGGAGAGGGTGCTAGGCAACGGAATTTTAAACATATTTCATTGGAGGACGCACATTTTGATTGATAAAATGCAAACAGTATTTCATGATCCTATCTGTCTAACGTAGTATGGATTATAGTCCAGTCTCCCATATTGGCTGAGAGAAGAGGCTAGCTAGAGTTGCACAATGTGAAAAAAGATGAATTACTGTTTGAATATCATGTAGCCATAAGTAGGAAAGCAGAGGAAATTTGAACTATTAAGTACAAGGCAGTGAGAACAATACAAAGCAAGACTCAATACCCAAAATTAAGTAAGACCTAGAAGAAGGGATCTGGCAAGTCCCTTTAGATAGAGGTAATAAGTGGAATGGCCAAGTCCATGGAGAAGGTAGAAAGGACACTAAGAGTCACTATGTTCCCCTCTACTGCCACGAGTGAATGGGTCTGAGGTTTCCCTGAATCATCTAATGCTGTATTCTCTACCTGGGCTGTATGCTGAAACACCCAAGGAGCTTAACAAAAATACAAATAACTGAATGTCACCCAATATCAATTTAATCAGAATCTCTAGGGATTCAAGTCCACAACCAGCATTGAGAACTATCAATTAAATGATTAAATGGAAGGAATTTCCACACTGGGGGAAATGCTGAAAGGGAAATGTGGTTTCCCCTGCAGTCAAACCTTCCCAGGGGACTGTGCTCTGGAACACACAAGGTCATAGGGCTTGTATGGCCCTCAGCAGCAATGTGGGGAGGGAGCCATGGAGGCATTCAGCTAGTTCAGGGGACATGCTTAGCATCCTGTAGCAGAAAAGAGTACATAACTTCATGTTTGTAAGAACACATATCCCAAAATGGATTATCACAAAATGGCCATGACTTACTACCCTGCATAAGTGCCTATCAAAGGGAAATAATGAGAGATGCCCCCAATTCATTCCAGCTCCAGACTAACATAATAGGAAGAAAAATGTTCATGTTTCCTTCAATCTAAACTTCATCAAAAGGGTCTTAATTTCTAAAATCTGTTTTTGTCCCAAATTTTCAGAAGTTCACATATGCAAAAACAAAACAAACCAAAAAACTCTCTTGTTGATCCTTATAGCTACAGTATTTTTCCATCCTAAAAAAAATAGCATGCTTTTGTGTGTTTATGGATGTGTTTTTCTCCTAAACCATGTACCTGACAGACAAAATGTGATGCCATCATCCTCTATCTGAGAGTCAGGAATGGCGCTTCCAGCCTTTGCCTTGAGGAGATAGGAGCCCTCTTCGAATGTGTCCATCATTAAAACAGTGCTGGAGGGAGCTTACCTGTTCGTATTTTAATTACCGTTTTACTCATGTTATTTATGCTGTCACTATTGAAGTCAATCCCAAACTCATTTTCTAGCAATTATTTTCCTTGTTCATTAAGACATATTATTTGTGTTTACACCAAAACAAAGATGTGCTTTTTAAAATTCATCATATTCACTAGAGTTATGGTGAAATCAATCCTTTTACACCACTGGTGCTAGAGGACGTGATAAACATGCCACATGGGTTAACATCTTAGCCTGAGCCAGCATAACAATTACCATGTTATTAGAGAATTCTGCTGTGCTGATTAGCATACATCCGCATACAAATCAACTTCAGTGTAAGAACCAAAATCTTTCTCCCAAATTTTAGTAAATTTATGCAGACCTACCCCTACCTCCTTTGTGCCAGGGGAAGCTGTGAAACTTAGAGCCACCAAGGAAGAATTTTATTTTTGCAACATTATTTCATCTGTCTGGAAAAGGCAAAGGTTTACTTTTTAAATGAGCTGTTTTCCTGCTTAAATGTATAGCTTGAGGACAATATGGAAAAACCAAGAGAAGAGAAAGGAGCAGATAATGCAGTGGGCCGTGTGGCAAGGACTCACCATTAAAGCTTGGGCCTTGTATGTGTCCTGTCCAGGGTAAAAGAAGCCATCGGATGGTTCACTGAAACATGAAGAGAGACAGGAGTTCACTTACATGACTCTCTGAGGATAGAAATTAATTCTTAGAGGTCCCTGAAATTCATATTTTTCTCTATTCTGAGAGCATGGGCTCTATAAGAGGAAATACGTCCTTCCTCAATCCTCCAACCCTTCTATTCTTTTTGCCTGAAATTTAGCCAATTGCATTTTTACTTACCTGTGGTTAATATTTAATTTCTTCATAAGATTCCAAAAGATAGAAATTGCATCGTATTGATTTTTTTACTTCCGATGGTGCCTCATACTCAATATATTTGTTTCTATTCATTATTTTCTCTCTGCTATCAAGGTAATAAAGTGTCTGAAAAGTTATTTAAATTTACTCAGGGTATTTCATGTGGAAGGGGTGAATGAAAGTTCCTCTGGCAGCAGGCGTCACATCCCAGATTTAGCAGGTGCAAATAAGAACCATGTTTATTATGGAGAATGAATGAATGTTAATATATATAAGGTTGAATTATATACTGAAATGGGTAATAAGTCATATAAATTAAATCATTTTTTTAAAAGTAGAATAATAACTGCTTAAATGACAAAGGACAATGACTTGGAATCACACATTCTAAAACACATTTGGACCGAGCCTATATGCATTTTTTTAAGCTTTGCCTTTTAGCATGTGCCCTTTCTTTCCTGAAGACCCTCAATTCACTATCACTCCTGCTTTATGCCTTTGTTTATGTGAAGCTAAGATGTCGAGAACTCTAAGCACTTAGAAGAGAGACTGACACTTCATAAGCATTCGACATATCTTAGTGAGCATAGTTATAATAATAATGGCTAGTATTACCATGTCTAAATCACATATTATTTCTTTCTTTTCTGCATGTAGAAATTATTGGCTAGTATCTATTTCCATTTTTCTTATTCCAACAACCCATAAATTTTTCGCATCTATGTAAGTAGGAACACATACAAAGAATAGGATATAAAAACATGGTTAAGTAAACAATGTTCAAATGTATCAAACACATTTATGTGCCTATAATGAATTCTATACATTAAAACCTGATAAGCACTTAGAACTAAGAAATAAAACCCTAAAGTTTATTTTGGCAAGAATTATTAAATTCTTTAGAATTTATTCAGCATATGAATAATTGCAAAAAATATAATCACTTAAGAAGATTTATATAGAATTTCATGTTTTAATCTGTGGGCTTAGAAGATGATCACTACAATGAAATAGAAATAAAGAATGGTGGTATTAATCCACTCATATAAAAAATTACATGTCAGAGACAAGTAAAAAAAAGAAGTAACTTTGGAAAATTATTCATATAGGACGTTTTAGTTATTGTATGCATCACAAGTGAAAGTCATGCTACTTGGCTTTTCAGGTGTTAGAAAAGCTCCAAAATTAGAACTCAAATTTTTCTAGTATATATACGCACTAATGGATTCAGAGTCAAATTTTCCCCCAACCTTCCCTCCTGTAGATGGCCCTGATTATTAACTGATGATTGTGATTTGAAGTGGTAATGAGGAGGAATGTTTTTCTTGGAAAATTGATTCACATAAACCAACTCTAAAAGTCAACAATATATAAATGAATGCCCATAGAGTGTGGTAATAAGAACTCACATGTGAATTTTTGGAGCCAAATATTTCAAAGAGCGTAATTTGTAGTGTAACTACTTTTCTTGAATCAATCACTGCATTGTTTCGGTAAAGTGTTATGTCAAAGCTGTAAGTTAGAACTGCTACTAAATGATTAAATATCTAATTCCTCTCATGTGCCTTTCTCATTTGTTTGCAAAGCTATGTGAAATAGGCTTCTAGGGAAATGTTATGTTAATGTGTATTTGTAGTAATCCATAGTGTTGAGTTATGTGAAGTATTAAAATGACATTTCCTCTAATATATTGAAGGAAAAGGTTCATGTTAGGAACTGAAAGAAATAACATTTTCATAAGCAGTGAACTTATATTGAGACAGATAGTCAAGGGGGAGGAATATTTAGGCATTTTTAGGTTCTTGATATTTGTCACCATTACTTTCACTATCACTCATACCCAAGCCCTTTTACCTATTACCAATTCATTTATTACCAAAAAAACCCCAAAATGATTGCAACAATAAAAAAAAGTGTTAATACGTTAACTTCAAACATGAACCACAGTAGGAATCCCATTAAAACTTGGTTCCAGCTAAAGCATGGAGCTTGAGGCACAGGTTATATAGTTACTTAACTTTCTGAGTGGCATGATTTTGTAAAGTCTAAAATGTAGACTATGCTCTGGACTGGAAAATCCAGATTTAACCAGTTATTAAACCAAACTATTCATTATATGTTAAATTATACATTATACTTTAAGAGTCCTTTAAGCATATTAAATTATTCACTCACAAATTAAAATATTGCTATTTACTGCAAAGTAGAAATATTTTTGAATATAGTTTTCAAGTATTCTGAAACTGATTGTCACAAATTCTACAGAAAGCAGAATACTTAAATGTGCTTTACATTTGGCATCTTCGATAACATACCATTTTTCTTTTTTCAGAAAAACCTGTTATTGCCCAATGTTCCTGGTGAGGATAAGAGAAAAACTCTCCAAAAATCCAAACTACACCAATTTGAAGGCACTGGAGAACTACAAGGGCTTTGGACTTGAAAGGCCATGATCCCAAAGAGAACGAAATGAAACAAAAAAGGACTGAGCCCAACATTCATTACTGCTTTTCCCCTTAAAGCATTTCCTAATTCACAAGCAAAGGATAAAGGACTAAGAAACAAGAACAGTGCTTCTTTTGTGGCTGGGGAGAGTAGAATTGTATTAATAGTATAAGGACATCAAAGAGAAGAGGTCCTGGTAAACCCTCCAGGTAAGGACCTTGAATGTTGACATAAATTCTATTTAGCCAAACGAGATTATATGTCAGATATGTTTATATTTATATATTTATAAATATATATATATGTATTTTTCAGGGATAAATCAAAGATAAACTAGTTTTCACTAAGACCAAATTGCAATTCTGAACAAGCTTCATCTCTGACTGAATTTAATTAATATCATCTATCCCTTTTCTCTGCCTGAATGAAACAAAAATGAATTCTTCATGAGGAAAAAAAATGGTATCTAAAGACTGAAATTACTCCTATAATTTTTCATACATAGTGGACAGACAAAATCCCATTCAACAATTATCAAGCATACCAAGAAAAAACACCAAATGTGTCAAAGCCAGAAAACAAAGAAAACAATAGAAACAAATCCACAGCAGATATAGATATTAGAGTCATCAGACATGGATATTAAAATAAACATGGTGAGTATAGTTATGTGCTTAGATAACAAGGTAGACAGAACTTCAGCAGAGAGCTAGAAATTAAAAATTAATCAACTGGTAATTCTAGAAGTGAAAAATTACAATAGCTAAAATTTAAGTAATATACCATGTGATTCTAGGCAACAAATTTATACTGAGTATCATACCACATTCTATCCAAATGAAATTATATCATTCTTTTTTCCTAAAAGTTTATAATTTAAAAAATATCTTTGACTAATATTCCTAAAACTCACTCCATTAATACATGATTCTCATCATTATCCTCAAATACAGGCTCTTGTCTTCATTCTCCATGTATGAAAGTATCATATTTTTTATTATGTGTCAAACCACTTGAAAATTTCCCTTTTCCATTATAATAGCATTAGAAATCAATACTGTTCATGATTATATTGCAATCAGAAAGTTAGGCAAAGGAAATGCTGAAATGCTAAAATGCTAAATAGACCTAAAGATATTACTTAAACTACTGACAGCCTATTTATATTTTTTATTTCTATCTCTAAACCTTGTTAAAAGTTGAAAGAGAAAAAGTCAACATGTAGACACTTATCTAAAGAAAATTTGTTACAAAGATATATAACATTCTATATATAAACTATATATAAACTATAAACATAGTCACTACATTTTACATAACAAGTCTGAAGATATGTATATATATCACACGCACCAAAGATATAAAAAATGTCACTCATCACTGAACACATTAAGTCAGATGTAGTAATATTATGTAGTATTACCCAAAGGAAGGCTAAATCTTATTCAATAAATAAGGAAATTATTCCTTGATATGCTATCACATTTTTACCATAGATTTAGATGCTATAAGGATGTCATTCAGCCTACACATGCACAAAAGAAATAATGCTTCATATCTGGATTGCCTCTTTAGAGTGTATTATATATTTGAACATAATGTTTTATATTGATTTCTATTATTTTATGTTTACAAGTCTTATTTTTCCACTGAGATAATAAAAGCATATTTTATCCTAGAACTCTCCAATTCATATGTGTTATAATTTAAAAAGCCTTTTCTATGTCAGAAATTTGGAATTGGAAAATAAAACAATAAATATTAAATAAACATATCCTGCTTCCCTTCTTTAAAACGCTAGCACAGAGCAAGAGCCAGATTGTGTGAGTTCAAACTCCAGGTTACTGTATACTAGCTATAAGAATCTGTACAATATACTTAATTTCTCTGTGCCTGTTTCCTCATTCTTAAAAAACATTTAATAGTATTATAATATCCTCATAGGATTACTAGGAGAATTAAATGAGTTAATATATAGAAAGGGCTTAAAACAATTCTTGCCACTTAGTAAGCATTGTGTGTTTGCTGTTGGTCTTGTGGCCATTACTATCATTATTATTATTATCACTAATATTATTTTACTTTATATCCAGGTCCCTTTACTCAATATGTATTGCCTACCTTCCTGTACCTGGCAAAGTTTTTCTCATTATCAAAACCTGTCCTGAACCCCTAGAACAATGTCTCTTTTTGCTGTTTTCATAGCACTCATAGCATTGCATGATTCTATCATTACCAATCAAATTATGTTGAAATTGTCTATTCAAATATCTAATATCCCCTTACTCACATCCTCTTTCTTCCCTATAAGCTTCTGAAGGGCAAGGACTGTCTTTCCCTATTTGTTGAATTTATTCTCATTTTGTCTGAAGCACAGTTCTGTCAAGGGTCCCCAAGAATACCCCAGCAAGGATCACAGGAATCAACATATAGTCACATTCATGGCTATGATTTATTACAATGAAGGGGCACAAAGCTAAATCAGCAAAAACAAAAGGTGAGTGGGCAAAGAAGAGAGAAAACCAGGCACAAGATTCTACGAGACCTCTCCCTATGGAATCACTCAGGATATGCTTTTTCCCTCCAGCATGAAATTGAGACAACACATATGAAGCGTTTTCTATCAGAAAAACTCAGAAAGTCAATGTTCAAGGTTTATACTGGAGGTTGGTCTTACAGACATTCTCTGCCCAGCCTATAGCAAAATTTCAGACTCTCAGAAGGAAAAGCAGGTGTTCAGCATAAACCACACTGTTTGTTCACAGGCATACTGAGCCACTTTTTTCATTTAACTGAAATTTTATATTCATAGGGAACAGTTTACCATTCAAGTTCCCAGAAACCAGCCAAGGGTCAACCTTGCAAGTAGGCTTTTGTATCAGCACAAGAGCCTAACACATAAAATGTACCCAATAACAATGTGTGTAAACTGAACTAAAAGAGTTAAACTATCCAATGAAACAATGTTAACAAAAGTAAAATAAACTCAATTCTCAAAATATCATATAACTTACAATGTGACATAATGCCAGGTAATCAAGTACACATTCATCTAATAAACATTTTTCTGGACACTTAGACACTATAATATGTACTAAATTACCTATTAGGAATCTAAAAAAAAATAAATAGAAATGTAGGGAAGAATGGTGGCTACACAAGGGGGAGAATAGGGAGATATTAGTCAAAGGGTACAAAGTTGCAGTTCTGTAGAATGTGTAAGTCTACACATCTAACACGCAGCATGATGATTATACTTAATACCATTTTGATTATATTTAATATCATTTCTTGTATACTGGTAATTGGCTAAGAGAGTAGATATCAGGTGTTCTTACTAAACACACCTACAAAAAGTAACTATGTGAGCAGAGAGATTTGTTAATTTAGTTGACTTAGTAATCATTTCACTATGTAAACGTATATCAAAACATCATGTTGTACACCTTAAATATAATACAATTAAAAAGAAAAACACAGAAACAACTGAATCCAATATAAAATGTACTTTTAATAATTTTGCTTTGTTTTCAGAAATTAAAGAAAAAAAATAAAGACTCTTCACAAAAACAAGCAAACAAATGAAATCCTAAAACCAGGGCAAAAAGCTATGAGGTGGAAACAAATGTAAGAGCTGAGTTTGTTCTGGAGGCTAATCCCCATATCAATACTGGGATTGGAGCTATACACTGGGCTCACCGTAAAGTAGGACAGCTGGGTGGGAATTGGTAGAGGCTGAGGGGAATGTATGGAAGGTGGGGGGTGGGGAGAGAAGATTCATAGCTATCACTAGATTCCAACTGGAATCTATTTTCAAATAAACTAAGACCTACTGAACCAGAGGTTTGTAGTCCATCAAAACAGACTAGACTATTTTAAGAATGCAGGAATTAGATGCTGGTCTTGAAGCACCAGAGAACTGAGAAGAAGGAATTATTCCAAGTTCCAAAAGAAAAATTCACTATATTTGAAAGCTAGACTACAAGAAGAAAATTCAGCACTGAGAAATGCAAATAGATAATAGTTTCTCAGAGAAATAATAAGCTTAAAAGTGTGGAAGCAGTAAAATATATCCTTCTAATACTGCTTCAATTAACTTACTAGAAAATATTGAATAATTCTGAGCAACTATATATGAGTTAATAAATTCCACAGTCTCACTCTTATTAGGCTTTATATAAACCTAAGCTCTTTGAAATTTGTCCTTTTTGAAATTACTCATTATTGGGATAAAGAAAATTAGAAGGTAGAAAATTATTCTTGGTTAATTGAAGATCATCTGAAAAAAAATATAGCTAAATTTTGAGAAGTATGTTTCTTACAAAGAATATGAAAGAAACTCTAACGATATGCTTAATATCTATGTGAAAGAGAGAAATTTAATTTGCATAAATATGAAGAAAATGTGGCATTGTGAGAAGCAGCGGTCATTTCTTCACAAAATTGTAGATCTGCTATTTAATATTATCTATAAAGATGCCATTTTTTTCTCTTGACCACCATTAAATGCATAAGTTTTAAAAGATCCAATCAACATATAGCGAGCTAAATAAAATTCAATCTCCAAAACTGTTGTTAAAAATTAACTTAAATATATTTTATTCCAAATGACTCGTGACAATTTCACCATGTACAGCCAATTTAGGATTTATCAATCAGTTAGTACAAAGACCCAATTAAGTGGATCATAAAATTTGTATGATGGTACTCAATAATCCTCTAAAGAGGACCGTTGTAGGCTATTTAACTCAATTGCTACTTTCCTCTGCAAATTAAAGATTGTATATGAGTCTACATACATAATTTTTAAAAGAATCATTTAAAAAAGTTTCTATTCATGATCAGAATCATAAATACAGAGAATAAAATACATTCAAAATTTATCTTAGTATAGTCATTCAAGATAGAATATTTGAGACAATATAGCTTAATATGATTTATTAATAATAATATATTAATTTGGGTAAACACAACTAAATTCAACCACAAAGCCTGAATCCTCTGCAATTTTAAAATCAAACAACACTGACAATATTAACTAATATTCTGCATTACTTTGCATCACAGCATGCATATACCTCTATACCTATCTAGTCTCTCTGTCTAGTCTTTCTATCTAATCTCTCCATCTGTATGGCTGTATTAATCTGAATAGGCCAGGTTATGCTAGGTTATTGTGCAAGTGATTCATAATTACTCTTTTCTTAGCACATTGATCAATGAAATTTATTAAGTTCCTGAAAATTATAAGTGCTGAGGTAGTTACATGTACTGGGGAAAGGATGCCCTATTCAATAAATGGTGCTGGGAAAACTGAATAGCCACATGCAGAAGAATGAAGCAGGACCCCTATCTCTCACCATATACAAAAATTAATTCAAAATGGATTAAAGACTTGACTGTAAGCCATGAGACAATAAAAATTCTAGAAGAAAATGTAGGAAAAACTTTTCTAGATATAAGCCTAGGCAAAGATTTAGGACTAAGACCCTAAAGGCAAATACAGCAACAACAAAAATAAATAAATGAGACGTAATTAAATTAAAAAGCTTCTGCACAGCAGAGTAAATAATCCACAGAGTAAACAGGTAATTTATAGAATGGGAGAAAACATTTGCAAACTATTCATCTGACAAAGGAATAATATCCAGAATCTACAAAGAACTCACATAAATCAGCAAGAAAAAAAACAAAGTCAATCAAAAAATGGGAAAAAGACATGAACAGAATATTTTCAAAAAAAAAAAGACAGACAAATGGCCAAAAAACAGATGAAAAAATGTTCAACACCATGAATCATCAAGGAAATGCCAATTAAAACCACAATGATATACCACCATACCCCATCAGAATGGCCATTATTAAAAAAATCAAAACACAGCAGATGCTGGCATGGATGCAGAGAAAAAGGAACACTTACACGCTGTTGGTAGGACTGCACACTAGTACAACCCCTAGGGAAAACAGTAAGGAGAGTCCTCAAAAAACTAAAAATAGACCTACCATTTGATTCAGCTACTTCACCTGGGTCTATTTACTACTGAGGATCTACCCAAACGAAAATAAGTCATTTAACAAAAAAGACTCCCATACCTGAATGTTTACCACAGCACAATTCACAATTACAAAAATATGGAAGCAATGTAAGTACCCATCAATTCATGATAGAATTTCTTAAAAATTATATATATTTTATATATAATGCAAATTATATATATATACACACACACACACACACATATATAAACATGGAGTACTACTTAGCCATAAAAAGGAATGAAATAAATGCAGCAACTTGGATGGAACTGGAGTCCATTATCTTCAGTGAAGTATCTCAGGAATGGAAAAAAAAAACACCATGTGTTATCGCTAATAAGTGTGAGCTAAATGATGGGTATACATGGAAACAAACAGACATAAAGGACACTGGAAACTAAGAAGGGGGTAGAATGGGAGGGGCAGTGAGGGATAAAAGTTTACTTATCAGGCACAATGAACACTGTCCAGGTGATGGGCACAGTGAAAACCCTGACTTCAGCATTATACAGTGTACCCACGTAACAAAAACATTTGTATCCCCTTAATATTTTGAAATAAAAAACAAATAAATAAAATAAAATTATACATAAATTTCCCCTACCATAAGAAACTTACAACTGTGTTAACCTATCTCTTATTGAATAATGACTTGACTATATCTATATGAAATAGCATGGTTTCTAATACAGCAATACAAGTCTAGGTATATAATTGGGATACATATAGAGAGATATTTTTACAGTGAACTGTGCAGTGTTACATGAGGTTATTTAAGACACACTATTAAAATAAACACTATTAAAATCTCTGTGTAGCAGAATAATTTTAAAGAATCAGATATCCAAAGAATATTTTAAATGGTGTTTACTGAGAAGAGCTACCTAGTGGGAAACCACAGGGCTCTGTTCTATTCAAAATGTTTTACCGAAGATGAAATTCTCTCTCTAAAAGCAATACTCATCAAATTCAAAATGACAAAGAATATAGACCAAACATAAGGAGAAACCGGCATCATGCATGTTTAATTATTCAGGGAAGACTATTGTTTTAGGAAGCTAACATCTGTGACTGACTTCATTTTTAATTTTATTAAAAGCATACCATACCACTACCCCTGTCCCTAGTTTCCACATTCCAAATAGTTCTGAATTACCCTCAACTTTTCTGAATTTTCAAATGTTTGTTCCCAGGGAATTAATTTGGTTATTTTTTGCTTTTATTCATGCAAACTATAAAATGTTCCATCTGTGGAAATCATTATCAAAGACAAAGGTACCACAAGGCTAATGAAGCTTCAAAGCTCTCAATGACAGGATACTTTTCAAAGTTCTGAGAGGTGCTATGGAAGAATGTCCATATATTTGAAGAACTGAAGGTTGTGTATAATTGTAATATTGTTTTAGAATTGGTGGCATGTGATCAAAATAAGCCTGGTGTGATTAAAGGGAGCCATTTGTGATGGTATACATTAAGAATCTGAACATTTGTACCCCCATAATATACTGAAATAAAAAATAAAAATTTTAAAAAAAGAATCTGGAAATTCATCTCGAGAAGAACAACATGTTTCTGAAAGATATTAGGTAGAAGAATGTTATCAAATTAGTGAATGTATTACTACTTTCCCATTATTGCTATGACAAATTACCAGGATCTTAGTAGTTTAGGGACACCAATCTCTTATCTTAAATCTCTGGTGATAGAAGCCTAAAATGTGTCTCATAGGTCTAAAATCAAGGTGTTGACAGAGCTGCATTCCTTCTAAAAGTTCTAGGGGAGAATCCATTCCTTACATTTTCCAGTTTCTACAGGCCATGTACATTACTTGGCTAGTAGTTGTATCACTCTGACCTCTTCTATTGTTATGTCTCTCTGACTCTTCTGCCTCACTCTCTCTCTTTAAAAGGACCCTTGTGATTATATCTGACCCACCCAGATAATCATCTTGCTATCTCAACACCCATAATTTAATCACATCTACAAAGTCCTTTTTGCCATGGAAAATGAAATATTCACAGGTTCTAGACATTAGGACATGGATTTCTTGGTTGCGAGCATTATTCTTCTTACCATGGTGACATAGATGATATCACCATAATCATTAAAAATATGTATTTAATAACTCCTATGTAGCACATAGTTCATGAGTGGCCGGGGACAAAAGGATGAGCAAAATATGCATAGTCTCTTCTCCCATGGAGTATGGGAGCTGACAGAAAAAGTAGACATTTCTCAAATCATCACACAAATATGTGATTACTATATATGATCAAGAAACTGGAGTTCAAGTACAGAAAGCTATGGCAGTTTATGACAGGGAGACCTGATATAGCCTAAATTGTAAGAGAAGCCTTTCCCAAGAAATTGAATAATTAATATGAAAACAAAAGTAAAACAAGGAGTATCTATTTCGTTTGTGAGGGTTATAATATGGTGAGTAAGGGTGTTAGGTTTACTTGGTTAGAGTAATAACAGTTGAGAATGTGGGAGTGGCCCAGATGCCATTGAATTGAAGAATGAATGACAGGTAAAAAATTCAGAAAATGTGTTAGCAACTCATCCAAGAGCTTTGATCCAGTAATCCCACTTCTGGGTATATAGTAAAAAGAATTGAAATCAAGATCTCAGCAATATCTGCACTCCCACGTTCACTGCAGCATTATTAACAATAGTCAAGATAAGAAAACAGAGAGAGTAAATGGTAGTTGCCAGAAACTGAGAGGAGTGGGAAACGGACAGGCACTATTCAACACATACAAAGTTTTAGTTATATGAGATGAATAAATTATAGAGATCTATTGTACAACATTGTGCTTATAGTTAACAATATTGTATTGTACACTTAAAATACTGTTAGAAGAAGAAGAAAAGAAGCAGCATCAGCAATAGCAACTTGCTATGAGGAGGGAAGAGAAAAAACTAGAAAGAAATGTGAATTCAAACAGAAACAGGAGAAATATAAATGGTTATGAGAAACTAAAAGTAAAAAGATTGAAGTTAAAGATACAGTGTGAGGAAGGGATAGCAAAAAGTTGGAGCCTAGCCGCGAAGTTATAAAATCCAAGTGGAAGAATAAACATTAAAAAGAATAATAATTACCCTTTCCATTATAATACAAGGGAGAGGGAAAATATGGTGTGACAAAGTTAAGTTTTTAGGTGTGCAGGCAAGGACCAGAGAGTGCCCTTTGGATAGAATTTATTCCTGCAAAAGTAGGAGGCATGGTTCTATGTGCTTAGCAGCCAATGTCTCATCACAGAGAAGGCAGGACAGTTAGATAAAAAAATTACTGTATTACCAAGTGGATGATATGAAAGATGATGGAATAATGGACTATTTAATATAATGTACTATCAAGAAAATGGTCCACAGAGTTACATATAAATGAGATTAGGGAAAGTACTGGAGAGAGGAGATGGCTAAATAGAAGAGTTGTATCATTAATTTCTCCATTGATTGACTCACTTGACAGGTATCTATGAAGACCTACTATGTGGGAAGGTCTATTCTAGGCATTAGAGTCAAGGAACTAGAGCTCTTAGTAAGGTCAAAGAATTAAAGTGGGAAAAATTGTGACAGCTGGTAAGATCTGAAATTATGGTCTGAAACTGAGATTTGAAATGAACATTACAGATAGCATTAATTAGGAATGGCTGATGTAAACATAAGAAATAAAAGTGATTAAAGGAAAAAAACCATGTATCGGCTCAAATGAAAAACCCAAGTGATGAGTTAGTTTAATTCCAGAAGACTCAGGTTCAATTATCCAAACTTGGTATATCTCTTTTCTTAGGTATAAATAATGCTTTTGTTTGTTTGTTTGTTTTTTTATTTCCAGGTACACTATGTAGCTCAGGCTTTTTCTTCCAGAGAAGCTGGCCACAGAAACTTTAATCTCAAATCCTTTCAGTTATATCAATCATGAAACACCAAGGGTCTTCTCCAATCTTCCACAAATGTTCTACAATTTAATGGAATTGGGCCAGGGTAGGTTAGACTAAACCAATTACTGTCCTGAAGACATATTCTGTCTTTATTGTTATAAAGAGGGTCCCTGACTCAAGATGGTTTGATTTAAGACTTTTTGACATTACATTGGTGCAAAAGTGATACGCATTCAGTAGAAACCATTCTTCAAGTACCCATACAACCATTCTGTTTTTCACTTTCAGTATAGTATTCAATAAATTACATGAGACATTCGAAACTTTATTATAAAATAGGCTTTGTGTCAGATGATTTTGCTCCACTGTAGGCTAATGTAAGTTATAAGAAGAAAATAAAAACCTCAGGGCCACCCTGCCCTCAACTCTTGATGCAAAAGAGGAGATAAAGGCCTCGGGCACCTTTGAAGAAATGGCCCCACAGATCACTCATTAAGGAATTTACTTGCTGACTTCCTATAAGCAGGGACATGCAAATTGTAACTATGTGTAGCACCTAAAACTAAAGTCTGTTTGATTCCACACCAATAACAAGCTTATCTTTACAGGTCACAAAACTGGAGATACACAATATCAGACATTCTTCCACCTACTCAGGAGCATCTATGTAGTTGATGCTTCCTTTACTCCCTTTTTCTCTTCTAACAGTCCCTTTATTTTGTGTAAAATATAGATTTCCTCAGTCTCAAGAGAATGAAACCATTTGCCTCACCAACAGCACCCCACTCTGCCCCCTACCCATCCACCCCTCATTTTTTTCTTTCTTTCTGTGTGCCTTTAAATGTGGGAAGCTTCCAGCTTCCCCTTCAGAGAAACAGCCACAGATACGCTCGTGGTTTGTGTTTTTCCCAGGTGTGTCTCAATTTGGCTTAATAAACCTCCACTGATTGAGATTTTTGCCTCAGTCATTTATTTGGGTCTACAAAGTGTTCTGAGTATGTTTAAGGTCGGTAAGGCTAAGCTATGATGTTTGTTAGATTAGGTGTATTAAATGCATTTTCAACTTTAAATATTTTCAATTTATGATGGATTTATCTGGCTGTAACCCCATGGTGGGTGGAATAGCATCTGTACTTTGACAGAGGACTTTAGCGGCAGAGAACCATCTAGACAATGACCTTGGATCCCAAAAGAAGGAATGAATAAAACAGAGGATTGTGGCCAAAAAAATGCACACTGATGTTAGACAAGTGAATAATGTATGTCCACTAAAGAGATTTTTCTAATGTTTCTAATGTCAATATTTTTTCTCATATGGCCATGGGAGTTGATGGCTAACATGAATAGGAGGTGGAAATCATTGGAATTGAGAAATTCAAAGAAGTGTTTGTTCATCAATGCAGATATTAAAGTAATCTAGGATAATGGCATATCTTAGGAGAGAGTAGCCAACTTCTGTTCTATGTGCGGAAACTTTTAAAAGGAAAGTAAATGACAAGGCTGATGGAGATGGGGATAAGGAATGGAAGAAATGGAAAAGCTAGATGACTGATGACTTATATTATTTTTCTGAGAAATGTCATATCCCACACACTGCCAAATACCATATTAATTGGTTTTAAATATCATCTTTAAAATAATTCTTGCTTTAAATTTCTTACTAATGTCTAAAATATTTTAAATGTTTTATAAAATTGAAGCATAGTAAAAATACTCTTAATGCAGTATTTTAAAATTTGTAAAAATTTGTGATATATAATATATTTACATATTTAATCCTTGTGCTTTTAATACGTTTATATTTTTCTCCCTCCAAATTAAAAAAAGAGTGATAACTTGCTTTATTTTTCATAATGATTGTATGCAGTCTACTTTAATAGAATTTTTCATTTCAACATTTTTTAGAAATAATATTCATGAGCTTTCATTCACTCTACTAGAAGCCCTTAATATTCTTTCATATACATACATACATATTAGTCAGGAAGATTTATATTTGTAACAAAAAGTATTTGTTCAAGACTCTAAATATAATAACTATTACACAACATTTTACAATAATAATGCAAGAACGTAGTGTGTGTCTATTAGCTTTTGAGAAATAGAAATTATGGAAAATCTAACTCAATTTCAGTTTTCATTAATATTAATGTATGCTAAATATGAAATCATGTGCTTTTTACATTCAGTGCTTTTAGAAGCAGATATTGTTCATGTTAATTTTCTAAAAGATTATGCTATTGATGCAAAATATACATACCCACATCACCAAGAGCATGAAATGAACCAGTGAAATGAAAACGTATTCTTGCTTTTTCAACCAAGTTAGATCCTTCAAGCAGCTTACTACTAATAGCTACTAAAAGTTTTTTTTTTTTTCCTTAAACTACAAACAGCTCTTAGTTGTAAATAAAAGCTAAATCAGTTCTTATAATTTTTGGTATTAGGGAAGAAAATCTATACAGAAATGTAGGCAGAAAAATAACATGAAATATCTTGCAGCTATTGAAACCTAATTCCAGGCATTAAGTTATCATAGTGATTTAGTGAAGCTAATATAGTGATTCAGTGAATAATTGCCATATCAGATTCCCATAAGATTGATATTATTTAGACTTTAAGCCAGAAATGCATGTCTACCTTCTTATCTTCAGAATAGCTAATAGACATGCAAGAAATGCATGTCTACCTTCTTATCTTCTGAATAGCTAATATTGGGTTCTCTCTCTCTCTCTCTCCCCTCCCCCAACCTCTATTTCTTTCTAGGTGGTATAGAAAAATTAAACTTCAGAAAAACACTTTTTCATTATTCTATAGTCACATGTCTCATATTTGTAAGCCATTATGCTAGACAAAAATTAATTAAATTTACAAAGCATAGGGTAAATGCTTCAGGACATTGGTCTAGGCAAAGAATTTATGGCTAAGACTTCAAAAACACAGGCAACAAAAACAAAAATAGACAAATGAAACTATATTAAACTAAAAAAATCTTCTGTATAGCAAAGGAAACAATCAACAGATTGAATACACAACCTGTAGAAGAGGAAACTATTCATCTGATGAGGAACTATTATAATATCCAAAATATACAATATCAAATAATATCAAATAATTCAGTAGCAAAACAGCAAATAATCCCATTAAAAAGTGGGCAAATGGCCCAGTGTGGTGGCTCACACCTGTACTCCTTGTACTTTGGGAGGCCAAGGTGGGAGATGAGAGGATCACTTGAGGGCCAGAAATTCAAGACCAGCCTGAGCAAGAATGAGACTTGTCTCTACAAAAAATAGAAAAGTTAGCCAGGCATGGTGGTGCATGCCTGTAGTCCCAGTACTGGGGAGGCTGAGGCAAGAGGATTGCCCAGGAGTTTGAGGTTGCAGTGAGCTATGATGATGTTACTGTACTCTGGGAGACAAAGCAAGACCCTGCCTCAAAAAAAAAAAAAAAAACTGAAACAAAAAACAAAACATTAAAAAACAGTGGGCAAAGGATCTAAATGGACATTTCTCAAAACAAGACATACAAATGGCCATATATGAAAAAAAATCTCAGCATTACTATTCATCACAGAAATGCAAATTGAAACTACAATGAGATATCATCTTACAGAGTTGGAATGGCTATTGTCAAAAAGGTAAAAAATAAATGCAGGCAAGGATGCAGAGAAAAGGGAACTCATACACCTTTGGCAGGAACATAAATTAGTATAATTATTATGGAAAACAATATGGAAGTTTCTCAAAAAGCTAAAAGTATGACCCCACAAGCCCACTACTTGTAATTTTTCCAAAGGAAAGGAAATCAATATACCAAAGGTATACTTACGCCCCCACATTTATTGTAGCACTATTCTCAATAGCCAAGATATAGAATCAACCTCAGTGTGCACCAATGGATGAGAGAATTAAAAAATGTACTATATATACACAATGGAATATTATCAGACATAAAAAGAATGAAATCTTGATATTTGCAGCAATAGGTGAAAACCAGAAGTCTTTATGCTAAGTAAAATAAGCCAGGCACAGAAAGACAAATATTGCATGTTCTTATTCCTATGTAGGTGCTACAAAGTATTGATCTCATTGAGGTAGAGAGTAGAATAATAGTTACCAGAAGCTGGGAAGGGAAAGGGAGGATGAAGAGAGGTTGGTTAATGGATGCAAACGTACAGTTAGATAAGGAATAAGTTCTAGTACTTGACAGCACAGCAGGGTGACTATAGTCAACAATAATTTATCGTACATTTCACAATAGCTAGAAGAGATCTGAAATGTTGCCAACAAAAATAATAATAAATGTTTGATGCAATGGGTGTCTTAAATACCCTTATGATAATTACATATTGTATATATGTATCAAAATATCACATGTACCCCATAAATATGTATAATAATTATTCATGAATAAAAAACAGATTTTTAAGGAAGACATACAAAAAGTATTAGTTAAATTTATAAGTACCACAATAATGAATATGCACGTGCTGTTGTATAAAGAAGCATTATTTGGTTAACAAACAAAATATTCCTCAGTGAGATTAAATAGTAGACAAAATAGTACTCTTCAGTGGGAAAACAAGGAGAGCGTTTTTCCCATATAAAGAAGTTAAGTTGCAAGAAACAGGTGAATTGATTTTCAAAGAGTGATTAAATTCCTCCACTTCTTCAAATAGACTTTCTATATAACAATGGATACCAGTAAAGAGCCCCCTTCTGAGGTACTATTTTATTGTTTTGTGTTGCAAGGTAAGTCTGCACTAAAAACAAAACCAAACAGAAAATATATATTCTAACATACTTTAAATATTTCTTAGATAATGCCAAACCCGATTGCCACAAATCTGTGACATTAACTTCATTCAAAGAAAATGTGTTATGTATATTTTCTTTACTTAGAGAAAATATATTCCCATGATTAGGGAAATCTGTATAAATTATACTGGAGCATAGCCCATATGAAGAAATGAAAGAAGGCAGGTCTTTAAAATATAAAAAAATATGAGGGCATTAAGGTTTTTTCCAGAACACGTATGATTACATTCTTGTTTATCCCCATCTCTGGTTTGGAATATTTGTAGGGAAAGTGAGGCAGAAGAATTTTGGTAGGAAAAAAGGAGGCAGAAGTTTATATTTCAACTCCATGATCTACCTGAGTTTGAAGTGCAGATGTTTCTTTGCTTTTAGTTAAAACTTTGCCTCTAAGAGTTAAACAGGGTAAGGAAAGTATAGTGGGTAAGAGGAAATGCTTTCATCTACAAATTTATTCAATCTTCCATTAAACAATCACTTATTAAGTACCCACTGTATGCCACTCCAGATAAAAATAACAAAGATGCCCTCAAGTAGGTCATTGTCTAAAAGGCAGTTAGAATAATGCATGATGAAGCACAATGCAAAGTGCAATAACACATATGTGTACCAATTACTAAAGCAGGAGAGGAGTTAGCCGTGCTGAGAAGGGGCAAAAGCGTTCAATGTAAAGAGAAAAGCACAAATGCACAGAGGCAAGAATGGACATTGAATCAGAAAACTGAATTGTCAATATCTTACATTTGGAACTACGAGAAAATATGAAGAAAAATGACCAAAAAGCGGCAGGGCTTTTAGTGTTCTGCTAACAAGTTAGGGATATATATGTATTTATTTTATTTT
>CAUYRT010015117.1:0-11901 GCA_963574885.1 Lepilemur ruficaudatus | reverse complement strand
TATATTTTTAGTTGACCAATTAATTTGTTTCTATTTTTAGTAGAGACGGGGTCTCGCTCTTGCTCAGGCTGGTCTTGAACTCCGACCTTGAGTGATCCTCCCACCTTGGCCTCCCAGAGTGCTAGGATTACAGGCGTGAGCCACTGTGCCCGGCCCATTGCAGATTGTTAAAAGTCTATCTAGGCTGCTGTAACAAACTGCCATAGAGTAGGTGGTTTATAAACAACAGAAATTTATCTATCTATTTATTTATTTATTGAGACAGCATTTTGTTGTGTTGCCCAGGCTGGAGTGCAGTGGTGTGATCATAGCTTACAGCAACCTCAAACTCCTGACCTCAAACGATCCTCCCGCCTCGGCCTCCCAGAGTGCCAAGATGATAGGCGTGAGCCACCGCGCCCGGCCCCATCCTTTCTTTATACATAACCCAGCCTCAGGTTTCTTTCATAGCAACACAAATGGCCTAAGACAGGCGTCACCTCCTAATACCAGCCCACTGGGGGTGGGGATTCCAACCTAGAAATTTGGGAGGGGGGACAATCCATAACACCCCCATAACTCCAGGCAGGTTGAAAGTCGCTGACTGAAGCCAGGTCTTGATTTTACACGTTTTCCCCGGAAAGCAGTGGGTCATCTGGCTGCCCGATGCCTGTTTGAGTTCATGTTCCCTAGAAGCTGGGCCCGTGATGAGGATATTTGCTCAGGCGACGTATGGCGGGGTGTTGCAAGGGAGTGAGGGAAGGAGGCTGGGGCAGGCAGAGGGCAGAGCGAGGATGTGAGCTCGGCCGGAGTCCCCTGGGAGCCGTGGCAGGCGCCGCTGCCATGGTCCGTGGGGGCTGCTGTAATGGAACAGCATAGACAGCACAGAAATTCATTTCTCATGGCTGTGGAGGCTGGGAAGTCCAAGATCAAGGTGCAGACAGGCCTGGCACCGGGTGAGGGCCTGCTTCCTGGTTCATGGATGGCCATTAGTTGCTCTGTCCTCACACGGCAGAAGGTGACAAAGGAGTTTCTGGGGCCTCTTTTTTTTTTTTTTGAGACAGGGTCTCACTCTATTGCCCAGGCTGGAGTGCAGTGGTGTCATCATAGCTCACTGCAGCCTCCAACTCCTCTGGCCTCAGCCTCCCGAGTAGCTGGGACTACAGGTGTGCACCGCCATGCTGGGCTAATTTTTTAGGGTTTTTTTTTTTTTTTTAATAGAGAAGGAGTCTCATTATTACCCAGGCTGGTCTTGAACTCCTGGGCTCAAGCGATCCTCCTGCCCCGGCCTCCCAAAGTGCTGGGATTATAGGTGTGAGCCACCACGCCCAGCCCAGACAGATACGTTTTGAGCGCCAACCCACTAGCCTAGGTTCTCAGGTTGGCAGTGCGCAAGTCGGATGAGGTTTCTATACTCGAGGCGCTTGTCTGCGCGTTGGGGAGCAGAGCGGGACGCAGAGCAGTGGAGAGCGGTGGCCAGTGAGGTGGGGTCTGCACGCTGTAGCCCGGGCCTGAAGCTGGAAGCACGCGTGTGTTTACGTGCCGCCTGTGTCTGCCCGCCGGCTACAACAGCAGGGTCGAAAGATTGTACCTGAGTGCGTAGGGCCCATGAACCAAAAATATTTATTTCCTAGCCCTTTGCAGAAGACATTTGTAAAGGAAAAGTTTAGGATGAAGTCTGAGAGGTCACGTAAAGCCTTGAGGACAGTAGAAAGGAGTTTGATTGTGTCCCGAGGGTCGTGAGAAGCCATGATTCGCACCTCGCTCCCTAGCACCCTGCCTTTCTCAGGGTTAAGCAGGGGCCTGAGATGATGTGATTTGTGTTTTAAACAGCTCAGATTGGCATGGCAGGGTGGCTTATGGCCTGCCTGTAATCCCAGCATGCTGGGAGCCTGAGGCGGGAGGATTGCTTGAGGTCAGGAGTTTGAGACCAGCGTGAACAAGAGCAAGACCCCGTGTCTACTAAAAATAGAAAAAATTAGCCAGGCATGGAAGTGTACACCTGTAGTCCCAGCTACTCAGGAGGCTGAGGCAGGAGGATTGCTTGAGCCCAAAAGTTCAAGGCTGCAGTGAGCTATGATGACACCACTGCACTCCAGCCTGGGTGACAGAGCAAGACCCTGTCTCTAAAAACTAAACTAAAATAAAAATAAATGTAAAAAACTAGGAAAGCCAGGGAGCCAGTGCCTCCATGATCAGCTCTCAGTGTGGTCCTCTCCCCTGGCAGGTGAGGAGCGAGACGTCCTGGACACTTCCAACGAGGTCAGGTGTCTGGAGGTCGCTGAGCAGTTCAAGCTCCTTTTCACTGGCCTTGTTTCGGGGACCGTCCTGGTGTTCCCCCTGGATTCCAGGCAGGATGTGATGTGCATCCCCCCTCCCCAGGCCCGGAAAGCCGTCAACTGCATGGCCCTGAGCAAGGGGGAGGACCGTCTGGCCATTGCCTATGACAACATCGTCCTGGTTCTGGACATCAGCCCTGGGGACCCCTGTCCGGTCATCGATGGGCCGATGTACACCTTTTACACCCAGCTGCCCGAGACCATATCCGGCGTGGCCGTGCTGCGTGACTACCGTGTGGTCTATGGCATGACCAACGGTGACCTCTACCTCTACAAGTGCGCGGACTCCAAAGTGTTCCCCTTGGAGGCGCACAGGAGCCGAGTCACCTGCGTGGAGGTCAGCCACCAGGAGCAGCTGGCGGTCAGCGGGTCCGAGGAAGACGTCCTGTGTCTCTGGGACCTGCAAGCATGCAAGTGGAAATTCGAGATGAGCTACACGGTGCGTGGCCCGCCACACCCCGTCCCGCCAGACCCTGGCTTTGGAAAACCGATAAACAGCCGTCATTTATTAAGTGCTTGGGCGGGGACGGGGGACCAGGGTGGAACGAGGAGGCACTTGCCTTGGGAGCAAAGTTTAAGGAGATACCAAAAAACTCAGCAATGCAGATAAATTATATTTTAATGCAATATTTATTTGTCTAGTGGGTTAGTTTAGAGGCAGGGTCTTGCTCTGCTGCCCAGGCTGGAGTGCAGTGGTGTCATCATCATAGCTCACTGCAGCCTTGAACTTCTGGCCTCAAGAGATCCTCCTGCCTCAGCCTCCTGAGCAGCTGGGACTACAGGCACATGCCACCATGCTGGCTAGTTTTTAAAAATTTTTTTTTTTGTAGAAACTGGATTTCGCTGTGTTTGCCCAGGCTGGTCTCGAACTCCTGGCCTCAAGTGATCTTCCTGCCTGAGCCTCCCAAAGTGCTGGGACTCTGGGACCTGCAAGGGTACAAGTGGAAATTTGAGATGAGCTTCACGGTGCATGGTGCACCATGCCACCTCGCCCAGCCTTAATGCAATGTTTTTTTTAAAACCCAAAAGGAATGCCAAAAATCCACGGAGAACAAAATAGCGCTGACTCATGCTTCTCCCCCTGGTTCTTTGCTGTCCTTTCATTCCACTGATATTTATTGCACGACCTCAGCCTGGCCCCTTTCTAGCACCAAGCAGGCAGCTGTGACCAGGGGAGACACTGTCCCAAGTCTTGGAGCCACTTTCTCGTGGGAGAGACCCACTAGGGCTTTCTGTGTTCTGCTCACTGAGGCATTCCCTGTCCCTAAGAGAGCTCCTGACATGTCCTCGGTGCTCAATAAATGTTGGTGAAATAAAAACAAAGCAACAAATACATGATGGGTTACAGAGTAATAAGGGATTTGAAGGAAAATACGGCAAAGTAAAGTGGATGGAGAGAGGCAAGGGCTGCTGTGTAAGAAAGCCCCGCAAGTGTAGTGGAATAGCATTCTGGGCAGAAGGAACAGCAGCTGCAAAGGCTCTGAGGAGGGAAACTGGCAAAGTGTCTCAGGATCCTCTTATAAGGAGCAATTACCATTTTTTGTATCAATATTATTCTTAAGAGCATATTACATGTTATATATTTATGTATTAATATTTATATATTGATGCAATATAATATATAATGTATGTCATCTGTCATTATATAATTTAATCCTAACAACAGTCTTGTAGGGTTGGTGTTATTGTTCCAGTTTTTCAGATGGAGGACTGAGGTCATATGTTAGGTTTCAAGACGTAGAAATTGTTAATAAACATAGGGAGATGATATTGTAACAAAGAGAACAGAATGGCAGGGTGGGATGGCTCATGCCTGTAACCCCAGCTACTTGGGAGGCCAAGGCAAGAGGATTGCTTGAGGCCAGGAATTTGAGATCAGCCTGGGCAATGTAGCAAGACCCCGTCTCTATAAATTTTTTAAAAAATTAGCCAGGTGTGGTGGCATGCATCTCTAGTCCTAGCTACTCAGTGAGCTATGAGCCACTGCACTCCAGCCTGAGTCACACAGTGTGACCCTGTGTCTTAAAGGGAGAGGGGGAGAGAGAGAGAGAGAGAACACATATTTATAGTTTCATCTTAAAAGATATTCATCCCACCTGACTTATTTGTTTTTATGAAGCCACTGCTAAGATTGGGATGTAAATATCTTGCCTTGAGATGGGAAATTTCAATGCAACAGTTAAATACACACAGTTTTGTTTTTAAATCAGCTTAATTTTAGAACAATTTTAGATTAACAGAAAAGTTGCAAAAATAGTACAAAGTACCTTCTTCACCCACCTTCCCTAATGTTAACATCTTATGTAACTAGAGTGTTGTGGTTAAAGCTAAGAAATCAATATGGGAGCAATGCTATCAGCTAAACTGTAGACTCTATTTGGAGTCTTACCAGTTTTTCAACTCATTGCCGCCTTCTGTCCCAGGATCTAATCTGGGATGCCATACTGCATTTAGGATACAGCTTTTATTTATTTATTTAAGCACATAGCTTTTAATTAAATACAATCGTAGCTAATGTTTGTATAACCAAGGTCATGTAAGAAGTTGAATCCTATAACTCCCACTCTCCAGTGCAAACTGTCTCTAAACCTTTCAATCCAATCCCCATGGAGGCGTGTCTTGCTCCTGGGAATACTGTGCTACCCATCTCTGCAGGTTTTCACTTGACCCTTCCCCTGTGGGGTGCTTCAAAGGCTGGCTCCTGGCCAGGCATGGTGGCTCATGCCTGCAATCCTAGCACATTCGGAGGCAGGAGGATCATTTGAGGTCAGGAGTTCGAGACCAGCCTGGGCAAGAGTGAGACCCCATCTCTAAGAAAAAATAGAAAAATTAGCTGGGTGTGGTGGTGTGTGCCTATAGTCCCACGTACTTGGGAGGCTGAGGCAGGAGGATTGTTTGAATCCAGGAGTTTGAGATTGCTGTGAGCGACCATGATGCCACTGTACTCTACCTGGGGCAACAGTGAGACTCTGTCTCAAAAAAAAAAAAAAAAAAGCCTGGCTCCTTGGAGCTGGTCTCCTGGGTATCTGGAATCAGGATCACACTGTCTATTTTCAACAGAGCTCTTACTGCAGAGGGGTCCAATGCGCTTGCTTCTCCAAGGACGACAAGTACGTGTTTGCCGGCTTAAAGGATCGATCCATAATTGTCTGGAGTGTGTCGGATGGTGAGTTGTTTTGCTTTTAGGGCAGGACTGAGCTTCAATCTGAAGGGAGCGGGCTCTGTCCTCAGTCCTGGGTATTAGAGTGGTGCCCTGTTCTGTCCTCATCTAGCTGGGATCCTCAGCTTAGGGAGGTGTCTTCAAGCCAAGGGGACGGGCTTACAACCCCTCTTCTAGACCAATGCTGTGGAACTCCAGAACACCCTCCCCACATGGCCTCAAGCCCTCTTTAGGGCACACACAGGCTTCCTCCATAGGATCATCCTTCTGAGGGTAGACAGTGTCCCTGGTGTGTGCACCCCTAGGCTCAAGAGATAGCCATGGGGTGGTGTGGGTAGAGTTCAGATGGCTGAGCTGGAGTGGAGGGTTCATATTTATGTATGTAAGGGCCCTACAATGTGGGATAAAACTGGAAAAAGTGGGAAGAGAAGGGGGCCAAGTCACAAACAGCAGGTACTGGCTCTCCCACATTGCTACATTCCAGTACTAAACTCTTAAGAGCCCAAGAATTCTCAATCCAATCCCAGCCTTCCAGGTGGTTCTGAAGATACCTTCATCAATGTAGGAGGATAGAGAGTATTTTACTTAACAGTTTATTCACTAGATTTGCAGTGTTTCCATATTTTGTCTTATACGATGTGGATCTCAATTTATTCTCTTGTCGCAGGCCCTGTAAGTGTTAGGGGCAGCCTGTTTTAAGACCAACCACCTTGAAAACCACCTTGTTGCTTGGTCTGTTCAATATTATGCCAAGGTCATATAAGCAAGAGTTATATTGTATACTGGGTATAATCCCTGAATCATTTAATTCAACAGTCATCCCCATTTTACAGAGCAAAAATTGAGGCTCTGAGAAGCTGGGTGACTTGCCCAAGGTAGGCTGAGATTTGAAGCTCATCTGCCTAATTCCAGTGCTCACCTTTGTCACTTTCTTGTACTGTCTCCTATAGAGAAGACTCTTATCATGTGTTACCTCTCTGAACCCTGATGACCCTGGTGAGGGACAAGTATCATTGCTATCTTCTTTTGACAAATGGAGAAGTGGACTTGCTCAAGGTCACAAAGCAAGTTAGCAGCTAAGAGAATATTAGGTAGAGCTTAATACACTGAAATCTGATACATTATAGTCTATTACATTAATCTAATACATTGTGGTTGAATACATTGTAGTCTGATACATTGTAGTAAAGATATCTGGTAAAAAAAAGTCACAGATATCTCAGAGGTGAGGTCTGAGGATTGTGGCTTTAAAAGCTCACCCTGGGCAGGTTTGCAACCTCTCTTTCTTCTTCCTCCAACAATAATATTTACTGAGCTCACTGTGGGTCAATATCCTATACTTAGCACCTTACAAGTATGATGTCTTTAAATCTTCAAAATTCCCCTGGGCATGTAGGTTCTGTTATCATTCTCATTTTGCAGATAAAGCAACAAGGACTCTAAAAGTCCCTCTAAATGTCATGCCTAAGTTAGTTAAGGGTAGAGCAAAAATTTGACCCAATGCAGCCAACTCTAGATTGTGTAGGATTGGACTTATGCACCCCAGTTTTCTCATTTGTGTCCTGCTCTTCACCCCCACAGGCACCCTGCTGGCTGTCCAGTTTGTCCATGCTGTGGTAAACAGAATCATTCCAACCTCCAATGGCTTCATTGCCCCCACCAGACATGGTTATCTCATCCGAGAGCGTTTCCAGTGCCCTTCCTCAAGAGCCTCACAGCAAGACCCTCTCAAAAACTTCAAGAAGGCGGTGTGGATGGTCAAATCCAGGCAGAGAGAAGAGCTGGCTGCAGCTGCAGGAGCACCCCAGGACTTGGGATCACAAAGTACCCAGGAAAATGAATCCAAATCAAACAAACGCTCACAAGTCTGCCTGATTGTGTAGAAACTGCCTGTAGGGGGGAAGGGGCTCCAACGAGTTAGTCTCATTTAATCTGGTTGAAGCAAAGAGAATGTATTTGCTGGTGTATACCTGGACCCACGGCCTCAGATTATTTGACCCAGACATCATATCTTCCCATCTTTCTATTCTTCTTTCCTCATTGTTGGTTTTAGTCTCAGATCTACCACCCCCAGGTTAGCAACATGGTGGCCAACATGCTGCTTTCTCCAAGTTCAACAGAAAAGAGGGCTTCCCTTTCCCACAGTTTGAACCAAAGTCCTGGCCTCAACTCTATTGGCCCCAGTTGGTTCATACTCTGAACCAGTGATTATCTCTGGGAGAATGTAGCACTCTGATTGGCTGGATGGACCCAATGTCCACCAATGGGGCTGAGATTGGAGATGACACCACCCAATCATGTAGACTGAGAATGGAAGAGAGTATTCCTGGGAGGCAAACTGGGGCACTGGTACCAGGTAAAGGGGGGATGGATGAGTGGGAGACAGACCAAACCACTGATGAGGATCAGTCTATAAAGCACCTGGTGCTGTCATCTGATCGTCATCACAGCCCATACTTTAGGGAGGGCAGGAGTTTCTGTATCCATTATACAAGAGCCTTGCAGAGGTAGCTGGGAATTGTTCCGGGTCACAGGCCCAAGGTGCAAGAGCTCTAAGAGCCAGGAGCCTTTTGTCCCAATCCTTCTTGGACCATCTTATTCTAATTTTAATCTCGGAAGCATGTCCATCTATTCCACAGGTGGCACTCTCAAATGCTCCCCCAGGTAGTGAATCATCCAGATGATTTCCATGCACCTAGGTGAGCAGCAGGAAGGTATGGAGGCTCTGGACACATGGAGGGCACAGATTGTGTCTAGGGTGGGCACAGGCACCCCAACAGTAGCCCAGAATCAACATGACAAAACAAGCCCATTGTCAGATCCTCCTGTTGTCATAAGCAAAGCCAGAAATGCAGACTTTTATGCAAAACATTCCCATGTTTTAAAGTGAGCAATTGGCTCAAATTTATATCTATAGGTATATTTGGCCTGTGTGTCTTTGGTTCAGGAGCTGACTTCATGATTCAAGCTGGCATTAAAACAGTAACCATGTTATAGTTCTCCTATCCCTCTTCCCTGACTTCCAAACTTTCAGGACAAAGATGTTTTTTTAATCTTAAAAACTGGAGGCTCTTAGAAGTCGACAGAAAGAGCTGCTGACGTATCTCTGCTTCGCTTTTTGACCATCTGCCTTGTGCAAGTTCAACATTTGAACTCTTTTCATTGCACGTAAATGGATCTTTTTCCTTTGCCCACCGCTTTCTAGAATTCCCATTTGCTTCCGGGGCTTTTGCTATAATGATAGGAGAGTCCAAACCTTCAAGGTGCTGTTCCTTCTCCCCTTTGTTGAATTCCAGACAGTTTCAGGAAAAGCAACCTTAGAAACAGAGGCTTTTGAGCTCAATGAGACCCTACTGACTAGCTCATTCATTTGCTTCCCAAACCAGGGTTCCAAGGTGGGCTTTGGCAGCTCTGCAAACATGAGCATTAAATTCCATTAAAAAATATTTTAAACTGTAATTTTAAAGTGCGTGCTCAGATACATTGGGAAGCTTGTTTTAAGGTGTTGGAGGTGACTAATTTAGGATTCTCCCACTATCTCCATTTAAGAGGCTGCTTAGGTTGTGAGGAGAGCCCTTGAATAAAATACCTACTTGGCTGGGTGCAGTGGCTCACACCTATAATCCCAACACTCTGGGAGACTGATGAGGGAGGATTGATTGAGATCAGGAGTTCAAGACCAGCTTGGGCAGAATAGCAAGATTCTCTTGTCTCTACAAAAAGTTAAAAAATTAGTGTCGCATGGTGGCACATGCCTGTAACCCCAGCTACTTGGGAGGCTGAGGCAGGAGGATTGTTTGAGCCCAGGAGTTTGATTTATAATGAGCTATGGTGGTGCCACTGTACTGTAGCCTCAGTGACATTGCAAGACTCTGTCTCTAAAAGAAAAAAAGAAAGAAAGAAAAGAAAAGAAAAAAAGCTACTTTTTCCCCCAACTTCTTGGTGAGTCAGAGATTTACCCAAAGCAGAAACAAAGTGGATGCTGAGAGACAGAGGAACATTTCATCTACAATTTCTGGTTTAAAATTTCTGTGTGCATCTCAACAGCCTCAGTGAGAATCAATTGCTTGGTATGTACATCCTAATCTGAACATTGGAAAGAAAGTTTTACTAATAAAATGCTACTCCAAATTATTTATTACATTGGAGGGTTTTGCAGTGAGTTTTCATTTGAGAGTTTGCTTGCTCTGAATGTTTGACAACCACTGTGCTTTAAGGAGGATTGGTTTTCCTAAGGTCTCCCAGCCACGGCACAGCCACGATGGGACCGTGGTTATTTCAATCCCCACCTTATACTCTTGTAGCTAAACATAACCACATAAAGTGTCACCCAAACTAGAACACTTTTTAACAATTACTCCTGGACAATAGAAATAAACTGAACTCTCCCAAGGCAAGTGAAATACACAGCCCATCTAGTTTCAGTAAGGATGGATTTATGTTAAATCCTAGAGACTCTAGCTGGGCATGGTGGCTCAAACCTGTAGTCCCTTGGGACTACTTGGGAAGCTTAGGTGGGAGGATCGTTTGAGGCCAGGAGTTTGAGATCAGCTTGGACAATATAGCAAGACCCCATATCTAAAAAAAGAAAAATAACTCTAGAGACTTTGTAATTATCTCCTTCTCTCAACTTTTCCTTTATGAAAATGTTCAAACCTATAGCAAAGTTGCAATATGAGGACAATGAATGAACATTTACTATTTATTAAAAATTTATCAGTTTTTAAAAAAATCAAATGAATTTAAAAATGAATGATGAAGAAGATATCAACATTTTATATAAAGTTGGGATCTGACCCTGCACTTTTGGGAACTTGCCTCACCCTCTTCACGTATTGTAGAACAGGGGTCGACAATCTACAGCCTGCAGTTCTGCCCCCTTTTTTTTTTTTTGGAGACAAGGTCTCATGTCACCAAGGCTGGAGTGCAGTGGCACAATCATTGCAGATAAATAATATTTTAATGCAATATTTATTTGTTTAGTTGGTTAGTTTAGGGACAGAGTTTCACTCTGTTATCCAGGCTGGACTGCAGTGTCCTCATCATAGCTCACTGCAGCCTCAAACTCCTGGGCTCAAGTGATCCTCCTGCCTCAGCCTCCTGAGTGGCTGGGACTACAGCCACTCTACAGGTGCAGGCTACCACACCTGGCTAATTTATTTATTTATTTATTACATTTTTATTTCAGCATATTATGGGGGTACAAATGTTAAGGTTATGTACATTGCCCTTGCCCCCTCCCCCCTCCAGTCAGAGCCTCAAGCCTGACCATGCCCCAAACGGTGCACATCGCACCCATTATGTATGTATATACCCATCCCCTCCTCCCCCCTGCCGTCTGCCTGACACCTGATAAATGTTGTTCCTATGTGTCCACTTAGGTGTTGATCAGTTAACACCAATTTGCTGGTGAGTACATGTGGTGCCTGTCTATCCATTCCTGGGACACTTCACTTAGTAGAATGGGTTTCAGCTCCATCCAGGAAAATACAAGAGGTGCTAGATCACCATTGTTTCTTATAGCTGAATAGTACTCCATGGTATACATATACAACATTTTATTAATCCACTCATGTATTGATGGGCACTTGGGTTGTTACCACAACTTTGCAATTGTGAATTGTGCTGCTATAAACATTCGAGTGCAGGTGTCTTTTTTATAGAGTGTCTTTTGTTCTTTTGGGTAGATGCCCAGTAGTGGGATTGCTGGATTAAACGGTAGATCTACTTGTATCGCTTTCAGGTATCTCCATATTGCTTTCCACAGAGGTTGAACTAGTTTGCAGTCCCACCAGCAGTGTAGGAGTGTTCCTATCTCTCCGCATCCACACCAACATTTATTGTTTTGGGACTTTTTAATAAAGGCCATTCTCACTGGGGATAAATGATATCTCATTGCAGTTTTGATTTGCATTTCCCTGATGATTAGAGATGTTGAGCATTTTTTCATATGTTTGTTGGCCATTATTCTGTCTTCTTTTGGAAAGTTTCTGTTCATGTCCTTTGCGCACTTTTTGATAGGATTGTTTGATTTTTTCTTGCTGATTCTCCTGAGTTCTAAATAGATTCTAGTTATCAGTCCCTTATCAGATGTGTAGCATGCGAAAATTTTCTCCCATTCTGTAGGTTATCTGTTTGCTCTCATGACAGCTTCTTTAGCTGTGCAGAAGCTTTTTAGTGTGATTAGGTCCCATTTATTTATTTTTGTTGTTGCTGTGATTGCCTTTGGGGTCTTCTTCGTAAATCTTTGCCTAGGCCAATGTCTAGAAGAGTATTTCCAATGTTTTCCTCTAGAATTCTAATAGTTTCATACCTTAGATTTAAGTCTGTTGAACAAATTTATTATGTCAAATGGTAAAGACCTAAACACAATAAGCTTGCTTAGAGGCTACCTTAAAAAATGGTCTAAAGTGTATCTTTCCA